>JBAMAX010003228.1:0-278671 GCA_037043745.1 Chymomyza amoena
GAAGTACACTTAGGGATATTAAGAGTTTTTTTTGTTTTCAGGAATAGCTCTGAGATACTGTGATCACTTGTTTCACAAATTTTCAAGATACATGACATATTTTTGAAAATAATTTTATTTAAAACCCGATTCGAAATAATATTTTTTATTTAAAATTAACTGCCAAAGTAACAAATTTTAAGCATTTTAACTTACTTCCAAGCAGAAGTATTTATCTAGTTCTGTACGAAAGAATCACATTACTTCCGGCACGTCCGGCTCTGACCATCTTAAACTGCAGTTTTTTTGGTTTTTTTGTCTTCATTGGAATTTCTCACAAATCTATGAGAATTTGAAAAACAAACTAACAAGCAAACCCAAAAAGCAATTTACGCGCACATGTTGAGCAGTTGAGCACTAAAAGCAATAGATCCAAAAAACATGCCCTATAGCCAATAACTCAACAACAACAACGAGAACAACGAAAACAACAAACAGCAACAAGTAGTACGAACAACTTAAAGATTCAACAACTTCCGTGTGACTTCCGCAGCGCCCTGGCCAGCGATGCTCCCAAAGCTGCTGCTGCTTCTTCTTCTGTGGCACAACCACAGTTGGGCACACACTTCCTCCACTTCCGTGCCCAGCAATTTTCAATTCCAATTTTAATTGAAATTTCGTGTAAACATTAAGTGACCGACTATGGACTAGACACAAAAAAAAAAGAAAGAAAATGGTTGAGAAAAACAGAGAGTAATCTATATACGCCCAAGCCGGCGCACTTCCGCTACTACACATGTGCGTTGCCGCCAACGCCAGATTGCATAATTTCCCAGCAGCAGCGGAGGAAATGTTAAAGGAAACGTATAGAAAAATCATTAATACATAGACAAAAGATAACAAGACGCATAGCAGGTAGTCGTCGTCGTGGTCGATGATGATGATGCTATTGCCCGCCTCAATCTAAATCTCTTGCTGCACTTGTGCCGGGCTGCTGCCAGGCTAACGGTCTAAACTATGTGCATCTTATAGATACTCACTGACTCTGCTGCGTGTGTGCAGCGTGCAGCGCATGTGCAGCAACCGTTCGTTTCTTTTTGCGTCAACGCCCTCATGGGAACCAAAAAAAAAATCCAAAAACAAAAAGAAATATTACAAAACCGAAAGAAACAAAAAGAGATTGAGCGCACTCGCCCAACTGTTGCCGGTGCCATATTTCGCTTTGTTTTCAGCATCTCTGGTCATGATCAGGGGTTTTGTCTGCTGTCTGCCAGCTGTTTGTGCCTGTTCCGGTTAGCTGACTGACATACACACAATAAAGTTGAAATTTATGTCACTGATTGGCAACACGGCAGGTTGTCGTTAGTCTTCTTCAACATTGGCTCTTTTATGATTTTTTTTTGGTTGGTCATGTCAACTATTGGTTATTGATAGCGCTCAGACCCCGGGGGCAGGTGCGGCAGCAGCAAATATGTTAACTTAGATTCCAGCTCAGTCCTTGCCGTTGCCGCGCAACTCTATAGCTACAATATCATGCCACTGGCATTTGAGGCAACATCAATGCGCAATAAAGCTCAAATTACTTGCACATAGAATCTTGTCAACGAAAGGGCAATCAAAGGTTTCCCCATCACACACTCACACACAGATACACACACTCTCAATGAACACACTAACACTATGACAGCTAATGAGCAGATGACGCAAAAGCCCTAAGCGGCACGCAAAGTATGCGCTTTGGTATGCAATTCCATGTATCAAATCACCCCCGCACTTTGCCGGCTCCCACATAAACGAAGCCAATGTCGTACAGTGGTGCAAAAGCAGTTTGGAACAACCTTAACAGATTTTAGTCTATTATATGAAAATTAAATCTTTTAACTGAATAGATGTATTGCCTAGCTGCCGTTTTAGGCAAGTTCAATTCAGTTGGTAATCAAGTACGAAATAGGATTATTTTAAAAACATTTCCGAATAAAATTATTTTGTTCGGATTTTTCGCTCGGCCCTGTCCATTAGCAATTGAAAAATAAGGCCAATTCGTGAACTCCTCAACTTCGAAAATTTTAGCTCCCTAATTTTCAACGGCCATCACATCTAAATGAGACCAAATATCGTAAAAATAATCGAAATCACGATCACTACAAATCGGACAATATTTTCTTGTATATTTTTGAAATGGCTATAACTTCCAAATTAGATGACTTAACGCAAACGTAAGCCAGATTCGTGATCACTTCAACGCTAAAAATCTTGTGATCACTACAACTACAAAAAAATTGTGATTCCTTCAACTCCGAAAAATTTTATCGCCACAGCTTATAATGGCCATAACCTCTCAATGAGACGAAATAATCACGATCAAATTAGACGGCTTCGTGATCATTTCCAACTCCAAACAATTATATTGTCTCAACTTTCATTGGCCATAACCTCTTAAAGAGACCAAATATTGTGGAAATAATTGAAATCACGATCACTACAAATCGGACCAAATAGACTACTTAGCACGAACATAAGCCAAATTCGTGATCATTTCCAACTCCAAAAAATTGTATCGTCTCAACTTTCAAAGGCCACAACCTCTAAAGGAGACCGAATATTGGGGAAATTATCGAAATCACGATGACTAGAAATCGGACGATACTTTTTGTCTAATTTTTAAATGGCTATAACTTCCCAATTAGCCGACTTAGCGCGCAATAAGTTCAGATTTGTGATCACTTTAAGACAAAATAAAGCGAAAATAATCGAAATCACGATCACTACAAATCGGACCGAATTTCTTATCTCATTTAAAATTAAAGCTTTCATTGAGTTAAATAGCTCTAAAAAATATTATTAACAAAAAGTATTGAAGAACTTCATATTGTAATCCTACTCAAAGGCCCATTCTACTTATGTAACGTAACGCTATTCATAGTTTTGTTTATAGTTTTTAAGAATGCAAGTAATAATAGTAGTATATAGTATATTCAGACTAATATAAAAAACAAGAACTTAATTTTGTAATCCTACCCAAAAACCCATTTTACTTATGTAACGTAACGCTATTCGTAGTTTTGTTTATAGCTTTTAAACAATAACCACGATTGATTGTTGATTATTTACCAAATATAGTGCGATTGAAATGCTTTATCATTTTTCTGCTCATATTTGGTTGTATAAATATAACGTCACGCCAAAAACGAAATGCACATATAGTTCAATTACCATAAATTTATTAAACGTCTAAATACAGATATTGAGGAAAGTACCTTTTAGAAAAAAAACATTACCATTTGGTCATACTACTTAAGTGGGTTTTAAAATCTGTAATTTTGGCCTATAACTCCCAATATAACGTCACGCCAAAAACGAAATGCCCACTATTACCAAAAATTTGTTAAACGTCTAAATACAGATTTTAAGGGCTGTAGCTTTTCAGACAAATTTGCCATTAGCTTCTTAGATGGGGTCTTATTACATACTACAATGGGATTCCAATTTGGTAATTTTTGCCTATAGCTCCCGAGGTTCTCAAAGAGCTGCACAGACTTTGGCATCTTACTTACGAGCTTAAACGTCTTTCCAAAAGTACATCATAAACCCTATGACCAAATATTACCAAGTGCATCAATGTCATCTACAGTGACCCCTGCTTCCCCTATACCATTTAGTAACTCTTTATAGCCAATTAAAACAAAATTCATTAGAAGCTTTTAACCACTATGCGTCGTCGTCGCTGCATCCCAGAAATATTTCAAGTTATTGTCTTTGGTTGCGACAACTCTTGACGATGCTTGCGTGTAGTAGTAGAAGTAGTACTTCCGGTGCTTGACGTCAGAATTCCAAGTATGCGGCGGAGTGTGCGTGCGTGCAGTAACAACTTGGACGCAGCTCCCAGATACCAGCTAGCAGCTCCCCAAGAGTTGCCCGGCATGCCTGACTGCTAGCACATGGTGCATGACATCAAATGCTTATTGCCAGCCGGCTTACAACATTTTCTTTCGTTTTTTTGGGGTGTTGGGGTTAATATGATTCAATTAAAAGAGACGTTATGGGTGTGAGTGTGGAACCCTTTTACAGTAGAGAGCACACTCGCATTGCCACCTCTTTGAACCCGACAGATACAAAAGTCACACCATGTGAGGCGGTGCTTTTATCTTCGGAGCGAGCACTCTTCTTGCCGCTTCCATTGAAATCAAAAGTCGTTGACGGTAAAAAGCCCAAAAGTTGCCATACGCTTGCCGCATCACGTTGCAGAGACGTAGCCCTGGAACTCACGCCATACATCCGTCCATCCCAATGTCTGTCCGTTAGTGTTTCATTGTCTTTTGCGCGTTCTCAACTTCCGTTGACCGTTTTGCACTTTGACACATGAGGCTAATTGTTTGTGGAGCGTGCTGGAGCTAAAAGCTGTAGATATATCTGCGCAAGTTGTATCTCAGTAGTTGGGCGTGACTTGGCAGGGCTTTTTCTACAAAATTATAAAGTGTGGCCAAAGGCAGCGCGCACAGCTTCTTGTTATTACTATTGTTCTTGTTGTTGTTGTTGTTGTTGTTGTTGCTGTTGCTGTTAAACCGGAAATCCGGTGTGCGTTTGTTTTCTTTCACAGCAACTTTTACTTCTACTTCATTGGCGTAAAAACTTTTGCCTTGCTTTGCTTTGGCTTTGCCCTTTACTGTCCATTTGTTTGTTTTTTTGTTCGTACCAGAAGAGAAAAGCCAAAAAAAAATGTTCAACTGGCCCCAAAGAATCTTCATCTTCATTCCGTTGGGCAGCCACTCAACTTGATTACGCGCGCTCTCTTACTCAAATTCAGTTAAGATGAGATGAGCACATGCCATTGGAATGTGGCTGGCTGGGCTCTCAAAAAAGGGCCAAACAATTTTTCGATATCAGACTTTGGTATTTGCTTAGCAATATGTAAAATTATATAAACTAACGGCGCCATACGCTTTGAAGTAGCAGCAAAAAAAATGGGAAAGAAAATTTAAACAATAAAAAAATATTTAGGAAAAAAAAAACAAAACCAACAGCCGAGCCGCCGCAGTATTCAATAAACATGCTCGAATTTCAAAGAATTTCTCACGCTGCTTACACAACGCCAACGTCAAAAAGGGAGCACAAGCATGTGTTCCTTACATATCCTGCCAGCGTACCAACAATGAGCTCTCTTTTGAGTGCCGGGGTCCCAGGAATTTTAATAATGTCGATGAGCAGCTACTGCTGTTTGCCCTGAAATATGAATAAGCTACGCAAATACGAACAACAACAAAATTTGTCAACAAATGCAGCGTGGAATGAAAGGGTTAAGTCGAGCAGCGGAACTCAATGGCAGGACGGCACAGGAACTGTATGGCGCAGGTGCAGCCTCAACTGAAAAGTAGGTCAAAAGCGTGGGAAACGCGCGAAACACTTAGACAAAGCCTTTTCGCGGCAATTAGTGGCATATGCGGAAGTAAATTTTTAGAGCTGCTCCAAAAGGAAGCCAGACACAAACACGGTCAAAGGCAACTAACGGAAGCAAATGAAACTAATAAGGAACCTCAAAAAAAAGAGAACCAGCAATAAAAATATAAGACAACAAAATGCGGAAGCCGGAACTGCAGGCAAACCAGCCCTAACTTCCGCCAGTGGTAGAGAGAGTCAGGGAGTATGAGTAGTAAGCAGACGAAGCAAGTAAACGATATCTTAAGTCGTGAGTCGTGATTGCAAGCAAACTATTGAAACTAGTTAAGACTTTTTCTGCAGAAGTAGGTCAGTCCATGCACTCACTGTTGCTTAAAAATTAACAAGAACTTGCTTATTAAATAAAAATGTGATTAATGAATTAATTTTGGGACAATGATATTTTAAGAATTCACCTAGCTAATGAAAATGTGACGTCACAAAATTAGCGTTCATTTTAAAAAGATTTAGCTTTGTTTTTTTGCATTGCATTTTGCGCCTGAATATTTGGTAGATATAATTTGTTACAAACTTTTATATTATAATATTTTGCCGCATAGAAAATTTATATAATCTGAAACTATCTGAAGCGAGACCACGTATCCTTCCTTATTCATAAAATCTACAACTTACTGAGCTCAAAAAATCTCACGCAAAAAATTATAGTAAATAAAAAATATGGTATGAACCGATCGTAGTCTAGCTTAAAGGGTGTTTTTATCCGAAAAGGATATCTTTGAAACCAGTTTTCACTTTTGATAAATGTCAATGTAATTTTATTCAGTAAGGCCAAACAATTAATTATAGAAGATTTACACCACAAAAACGTCTTTATATTCGAGATTCATAATCAAAATCAGTGTGTATTGTAAAAACAACCAATCATTATTCACTATAGAAGACTTTCAACACAACAACGTCTTCAAATCTTCCAGATTTATAATAAAAAACGGTATTATTTGGAAAAAATTAAAGAGCTCTTCGGACAATTTTCAGTAAGGCCAAATAATTCATTATTCACTATAGAAGACTTTCTACACAACAACGTCTTCAAATCTTCCAGATTGATAATAAAAATCGGTATTATTTGGAAAAAATTACAGAGCTCTTCGGACAATTTTTAGTAAGGCCAAATAATTCATTATAGAAGACTATATAGAAGACTTTCAACAGAACAACGTCTTCAAATCTTTCAGATTTATAATAAAAAACGGTATTATTTGGAAAAAATTACAGAGCTCTTGGGACAATTTATGGACCAAATAATCGTCCATCAGTAGAAGCCATTGGTCGTGTTTTTGATCATGTTCGAACCCATTTGACATTCCATGATGTCCAACCAGAATAAAAAACGCATCGTCCAAAGAAAATTTCGCTGCTGTAGAGATCAGTTTAGAGGAAAATCCCAATTTATCGATTCACCGACATGCATATGAAGTTGATCTTTGTTGGGCAATATACGGTCCCAAATGCTCGAGAGTGGGGCTAAAATTTAGACTGACAGGATGCGCTTCGTAACTCGTAGTCGTGGTGGTTACTTGGCAGGGATCATTTTCAAATGTTAAATGATAAGAAATTATTTTCTATTATTTTCTAATAAATCCATATTTGGGATCATTACATTAATTTTTCGGTTTCGGACCTTGTTGTTGATCGAAAATAAACCCGATAGACAGATTTCTGATATCAAAAATTTCTAACAAATTCGTTAATAACATTTTTAATTTTTGGGAATACGCGAAATAAAATAAAATTGTAGGAAATGGGTTTTTAAATGGTTCATAACTATATCGATTAGTCTTTAGCTTTGGTGAGAAGAATTTGGACTTTTTTTTTATAAAAATCAGAGAGCCCTTTCTGATTCAAATTGGCTTCATAACTAATTTGATTAGTCTAGAGCCTTAGGAGTCTTTGGATTTTTTTGTTTTTGAGGAAGGCCCGTCTGATTCAAATTTTTAAATTTATAATATGTCTATAAATTTAGATCCAAATACCAAAAATCAGGCTGATTAAAAAAATGAAACCCAGATGCGTTAAAAATCATCCTTTATATAATAACTAATATTTAGTCAGAGAATTCTTTGCCAGCTTTGATTAAAAATTAGCACGTAACAAAAAAGATCCCAAATGGAATCCAAAAAATACGCCAAGTTCCCTTAAATTTCGAGTTTCGTGAACAATATCACGCGACCATCCATAGTAGATGCAGTGCCCCGTTCAATCAACGGAAGTCCTTTGCTAAAAAATACACAAACTTTCCTCATATTTTCTGCTACGTGAGTCGTGTCACGCGACCATCTCTAATAGATAATCACTAGTATTTAGTGTCTTGTTCAATTGAGTAAAATGCCAAAGCAAAAAGGCTAAAAGGTCAGATGAGCTGTACGCAAGGAAAGCAAACTAACCTGTTTGGATTGGCATTGCTTTGGTCTCGGGCCTCGTTTTACTTCCTGCCAACATGCTAATCCCTTTTTAACATACAAACAAGAGAACACAGTCATAAATGCATTGGTATATGTGTGCTTATTTATTTACTTCCGCTGGGCATGCACTAAATCACTTCCGGACTTCCGGTTTGTCATTTGTACGATAAGTAAAAAAAAATAATACAAAATACTATATTAAAAAGAAAAATAAAAGGACGCGGCTTGCCCCCAGGCCAAATACCGTAGCAAATGTGCAGACAAAACTCATAGCTAGAGCTGTACAAGTGTGAGTAAAAGTATCTGTATCTGTAGCTGTGTGTATCTATGTGTGAGCAGGTGTAATCAGAAGCGGCAGCGGCAGCGGAATGCATTTGAAAACCAATTGAGTCTTGAGATTCAGCTATAGAAACAAAACAGCATGAAGCACCCTAGATATTGATTTCGTTATAAAAATAATTTGAATAAAAAATCCAAAAAAAAAAGAAAAAAATCAACTTAAATGAAATAAAATAAAATGAACGAAATCGAAACCAAACAAAAGGCAAACCAAAAAGGGACTGACTGACTGACAACAACAAAAAAAAGGTAAAAAAAAAAACAGTTCCACTTAAAAAATTGATTGGTTTCGATAAGTTCATTGGAAACCTGTTGTTGCTATAGTTCTCGAAGTTGTTGTTGTTGTCGTTAGTGTTGTTGTTGTTGCTGCTCTGCTTGCACACAATAAAAACGAATGACAACGAGCTCAACAATGACAGCGTCTAAAGTGCTAACACATAACAAATACACAGCACTCTACTATATACTATCATATATAGTATACTATATATATACGATACAGATACAAATACAAATGCATATCGTATAAGAATAATAAACCCAAGTTGCTAGTTGAATTTTATTTTATGGCCACACTTTTGTTTTGCGCCTGGGGACAACACATAAGTTTTTATGCACAAATTGAGAAGGATTAAGTAAACAATAGCCAGAAGAGCAACAATTCCAACAAGAACCATACGCACACCAAAACAACAACAACAACAACAAAATAATAAAACGAAAAAAAATGGAACAACTTCAAGAACTTTAGAACAGGAAATGATAAACAGCGTTGAGGATATGCCAATGCGTTAAAATTCAATTAACGAAAAGTATCTAGCGGATTGTTTACATATTCAGTTTGCTGCGTACACAGCAAGGGCCAAGGGACCTAGGAAAGATACATATACTTATGTAACACTTTATCAGATGCATGCTGCCAAAGACCAGTAGCTCTGACATTGTTATTTTTTTTTTTTTTTGTAACAGCTTCTTGAACTGATTTGGTTGTGAATACTCTACACGTGAATAGTATTATAGTTTTTGTAGGAAGTTTGTCAGATTGGTTTCCTTAATGTTAACGTCAAAGGTTTCTAAACTAAATATTATCATAAACGTTAAGGTCTAGAATTATTATTTTTTTTAACCTATCTTTCCAAAATTGGTCAAAGCTGACTTCACGGATCTAAGTAAAAACTTTGTGAATGCTTAATGATTATATATAAAATCTTTGTAAAGATTTTCTCTCCGAAGTACCCTTCAAAATTTAATAGAAGTTATCTCTAACTTTTCGACATAGATCTTCCATTTGGCATAAACAATCAAAAGAAAATTATTTAAATATCGGCTAGGACCTTTAGTAGATATAATCAAAAATTTAGTAGCCCATTTTTATTAGATTTTAATAATACTCCCTATCGAAGAAATAATGCGTAAATTGATAAAAATAATACCTTGTTGGAGTGGCAAGCGAGCAAGAGGCGTGTCCCCCTAGTTTTTATATAGACCCAAAGATGAGCTTTAAAAAAAATATATATATTTCTAGCCTTCTTAATAGGCTGATAAATTATACCCAAAATACCAATTTTTAATTGCTATATATTTAGGGCAAAATTAAGGTAGCTTGGACCATTTACCAAAAAACCAATTTTTTTCACATTGATTTTTGATATCTTTGTCAAATCCTTTATATTTTCATTTAAGTATGAAATAAATGTGTTGCTTACGAGGGTGGATTGATAAGTTTCCGGCCTGACCAAGAGATGGCGCCACTAGGCCTACCTTGAGGTGGCGTTCTATAGTACCATCCTTAGATAGCTTGTAGCTATAGTTTCAGCCCGATCGCCATGTTAGTTTAGATTTGAGAGCACACTGAACAAGACGCCTTTGTGTTTTTCTTGAAAATGGAAAAGCTGAAAAAACATTTCTACCGCCAATTTGACGTTGTATAAGCGTAATCCAAGCAAATTTTTGCGTCGATTCATAACCGTTGACGAAACTTGGGTCCACCACTACACTCCTGAAACCAAAGAACAGTCTAAACAGTGGATTGGACCAGGGGAACCAACTCCAAAGAAGGCAAAAACAATTTTTTCAGCGAACAAGGTTATGGCTACTGTTTTTTGGGATGCAAGAGATATTATATACATTGATTACCTTGAAAAGGGTAAAACTATCACTGGTCAATACTACGCAGACTTTTTGCAACGTTTGAGCCACGAGGTGAAAATTAAACGAGCTCATCTGGCGAAGAAAAGAATCTTGTTTCATCACGATAACGCACCAGCGCACAAGTCAATCGCTGCGATGGCTAAAATCGACGATCTGAAGTTTGAATTGATTCCGCACCCTCCCTACTCTCCAGACCTAGCCCCGAGTGACTATTATCTGTTTCCTAATCTCAAAAAATGGCTTGGCGGTAAGAGATTTGCGGACAATGAAGAAGTAATTGAAGCTGTAAAAGGGTATTTTGAGGAGCTTGACGAATCAGTCTATAGAGATGGCATTACTAGACTAGAACACCGCTATGAGAAATGTATCAGCCTTGGAGTAGATTATGTTGAGAAATAAAAAAAAAATTCTTAAAAACGTTGTTTTTCTTGGTCAGGCCGGAAACTTATCAATCCACCCTCGTATTTTTATTAATTTAAAAATTATTTCTTCAACTGTTTTTTTTGTCTTCTTTTTGACACTTTTTTTAAGATAAAGATATTTCTACTTGATCGACTTAAAACTGAATGAAAGTAAACTTTTTTTTTTAATTTTTCGAAATTTTTACACTAAATCATTTATTTTAAAATTAATATTTGTTATCATTGTCAAATCCATTATATTTTCGTTAAAATAAAAAAAAAAACTTGTAGCTTATTTTGAGACCTTTTAAAATAATTTCATCCGATCTTTTGTTTTTTTTATATTTTTTAATTTTTTTTTAAATGCTGATCCACTTAGAGCTAAATGAAAGTTATCTATTAATTTTGTTTTTATCTTTTTAAATTTGTAATTTCGATGCTAGCAATCTGAATGGATTATAAAAAAAATGTTTTAAAAATTAAAACTTAAAATCGCTCTATTATATAAAAAAGTTTTTCTTGTAGTAAGTTTTTTGTAGTAAGATGGGCACCCCTGAACCGCTTGCGACCATGAAGGAGTGGGAGTCGGTAAGCGAAGCGAGCAGGGGGCCAAGCCCAATAGTTTAAAAAATTAATAAAAATTTAAAAAACTTTTATTAAAAAAATAATTTTTCCTTAAATTGTTGTCGATTGAAAAAAATAAGTTACTATCGATAGAATCCATAAACTAATGACGATATTTTAAAGTGGTAGCCGAAATTTAGATTAATTTCCAAATTTGATAGGTTTATCTTCTTTTTTATTAAAATTTTTTTACTATTATAAAAATAGAAAGTGGAAATATCAAAATGCAGCCAAATAAAATAAGTAAATCTTTTCTCATTCTATTGAAAAATATTTAAAAATGGTGGGATAATCGAAATATGCCCAAATTGGATAATTAGTTGCTCTATCTGTCTTTTAGACAGAATATGGAATTCATTTATTAAAACATTTTTGACAAAATATAGAAGATTTAATCCTTTAAATAATAAGCACCCGAAATTAAAAAAAAAAATGGTTATTTGTTCAAAATATTGTAACTGATATGTTAGTATGAGTATTCTGGACTAAAAGAACAATGTCTCTTCGGACAGCTATGACTATCGGTTGAAAACTTAATTAAATAGACAGAAAGCTCTAATATTCGCCCTTACTTCAAAAAATGAATCCGACCATTTTATTCGGTTTATTTATCCAAAGAGGAACTAATCTTGGGGATTACCCTCTCATGCTTCTACGTTGTCGAATCGGTCGAATATTCACGCTGAGAAGGATATGCTCTAAAATCCACAGACTTCCAAATGGTAGGACCAAGTGGGTGTTATTTATTATGAGCAGTTTAAATTCGGTTCTGTGGTGAAAATCGTATCGATGAAGCTTAGATTGACGAATATCTGAAACAAGTGCCTAAAAATATATTTTTCGATAAAGCAGGTAGACCTCATTTTTGGTATTGCATTTCCGAGACTTTTGAAGAAGCAAGTCAAAACTATTATTAGTATTATTAATATTTTGACTGATTTGTTAAAATGATAGTTCTGGACTAAAAGGACATGCCTAGAAAAATTACTAATTTAAAATTTTTATGAACGTTTTAGCTCTATATTTCAAAATTTGTATTCGTTATGTTGTCATAAGAAAAATTTGAAAGCAGACCGTCAGAGAATAAAACGGACTTAGATTTTGTATCTATTTTTAAATAACCACAAAATACTGACGTATAAAAAATTTAAAGAGTACATTCAGTTCGTTGCGCTGTCTCTCAGTTTTCAATATCTTTTTTATTTTTTGGCCTTTCACTTGGCCGCCTGTTGCCTTGAATGGGTACTTCAGAAAAAGGCAAAGGCAAAAGTATCGGAGCAGCCCAACAGCGTTTGTCAAGTGCCTTTGCTCACATTATTGTTATTGTAGTTTCCCTTCTGAGCGTTGTTATTGTTGTTGTTGCTTGTTTGTTGTTTTTTTTTTTCATCTTCTGCTGCGTTATGAATGAATTTATTTTTATGCGATGTTTAATGCATCCAACAACCCACTCAGTCCAAGAGCAGTCCAAGAGCAGCAGTTATCATTGAAGTCCTCAACGTGTTTATTGTATGTCTGGCACTTGATATGCAAATGCTAGTCATAAAGTCATTATGGTTCATTTCAATTGCATAAAAATAACTGAATTTATGTACGTAGCTTTTATATATAGTCAGCTGCAAAAGCAAGCTCGCCCAAAAGTATGCTATAATTTTATTAATTTTTTAACATTTTCTTTTTAGGAGTCCGAAAACGATCTGCCTATATGTGCGCCCAATGCTGTCTGCTCTAAAATTGATTTGTATGAAAAACCTTGGATCGAACGTCAATGTCGTTGCCCTGAATCAAATCGTTTGCCAAATAATGTCATACTGCATCATCATACGCATAACTCGCATATGGAACAACCCGCCGTGCTTAGTGATGGCCAGAAATATCGCAGCTTCTATGAGAAGGAAAAGCTGCTGCAGCAAAAACGCTTATTGCTCAGCGAATTTAATGATAAAAAGTTTGAGAGCTTGCATTTGAAAAAGTTAATGCAAAAATTGGGCGCTGTTTATGAGGATGATTTGCATTTCCAATCCAGCGATTATTTGGATCAGGAGTATAATGATGCGCTGCCGCCAGCAGCGACATACGATGAGTATGCCAACGATAATGAGTTTCCTCACGCGACACATCGTGATTATGCTGGAGCGGCGCATATGCGTCACTCGGGACATCGCGGCTTGAGAGAACCGCTTAGCTTTATAGGCGGCTGTCCGAGCAGTCTGGGCGTGGAAGATGGCCATACCATAGCCGATAAGACTAGGCACTACAAGCTCTGCCAGCCCGTGCACAAGCTGCCCGTATGCAAGTAAGTAGAGCGGACTAAGGATGTGTCAGGGAACTCAACTAAATTTGTACTTTAATTCTTGCAGACACTTTAGGGACTATACCTGGACCTTAACCACCGCAGCGGAACTGAATGTGACCGAACAAATTGTGCACTGTCGCTGTCCCAAGAACTCGGTTACATATTTGACCAAACGAGAGCCAGCAGCGGGCAGCAATCAAGGCTTTCGATATTTGTTTGCGTGTTCGCCACTGACGGTAGGACCGATAAACGATTAACGATTAAACGATTTTGACTAATTTTTTTGTTTTCTGCTTATAGCGCCTGCGCTGTCAACGCAAGCAACCCTGCAAACTCTTTACAGTGCGTAAGCGTCAAGAGTTTCTGGACGAGGTCAATATCAACTCGCTCTGTCAGTGCCCCAAAGGACATCGCTGTCCCAGCCATCATACACAGTCTAGCGTTATTGCGGGCGAGAGTTTCTTAGAAGATAATATACAGACCTACTCGGGCTATTGCATGGCTAATGATTGAATAACTAGGCCTAACAAATACCCTACCTTTTTGTAATTCCAATCCATTAGTTTATTCATGTAAAAAGAATGCAGGAGGCAGTTAGCAGCTACTATATGGAAATTTATATATGTCGACTGAGCCAATTGAGTCTCGCCAAGTTACCAATTAAACTAACAAAAAAAAACATAAATATATATATACTTTAAATAATAAAAACTATATATTAACGTGTATACTACTAAGTATGAAGCAATGTCAAATTTGTATGTAAAGTTTTTGTTTTTAGTTGCTACCAAAATTTGGTCATAAACATAAATATTTAATTAGTTCTAAGTTGCAAGGCTGGCGGAGTTTTGTTATACAAATAATTTGTAATAAATATTTATAAACAACACACAACATTAATTAAAGCATGAATAAAAGGGCGTTTGTATATTTAATATAAAAAAACATACACTACTTACTATATAACACATTGTATATACTATTAAAATACGCAAGTTTTTAATTTAAAAGTAAAAAGTTATGAAAAAAAATAAAAACAAATACAGCAGCCACTTCAAAGAGCAAATTCTACCCAATGCGTGCCAAACTAGGGTGCAGTTTATAATATTTTTTTTTTAGTTTTTTATAATTTATCATAAAATGTATACACAGCAGCAGAGACAGCGACAGTTCGAAACTGTAGGGCGCATATATTAATATTTAGAACTCCAAAAAAACTAATAAAAAATAAACATTTTGTAGTGCAATTCCGAAAACCTTTTTTTATACGAAAGCGAATTTCTAAATACAAAAAACTTTAAGGTTTGCTTTAATATTTTTACAAAAAACAAAAAAAAGCGCTCTAAATTATTACAACGAAATGCGCCAAGGCGTAAATGCTTTCAAAATGTAAACTTTTCTTTAAATTAATTTAAAATATAATTACAAATAATAATATAATGTAATGTAAAACTCTAAAATATACGCGCTTTAATATTTAAGCATTATTAATAACATATTTATAACGTTGAGTGCGGGCGTATATAGTTTCTTGTAAAAAGCTAAAATCATGAAAATAAATTTTAAATTATAAAAGTGATTTTAATTGCATTTTAATTGGTTTCCATGGCAAAGCTAAATTAAAAATAAATGCGCAGCGAAATATGAGCGCAGCACAAAAGTATGCAACAGAAAATTTTATTTTTACAGCAGCGCGGTGCGAAACTTGACTAACTTAAAGATGCACGAAAAATGTTTAAAATGGCGGTTTTGTCAGTGCAGAATTTTTTAAAGTTTAATTAAAGGTTATGAAAAAGTTATGGGAAAATTTTTAATATCTATGAGCTATATAAATATTCTTTAGGTGTCTAAGAAAAATGTTAATTGGCACACCCTATTCTGATAGACCTCAACAAAGGTGGAACAACGGTAATTGCTTACGCTGATGACGTCGTGATACTAACCACAGGACCATTCATATCAACCATAAGTGAGTTAACAGAAAGAGCTCTGCGTAAGCTAGAAAGATGGGCCACCAGGAGTGGCCTAAACGTCAACCCAAGCAAAACGCAACTAATGTTATTCACCACAAAAACAAAAATACCTCAGTTTAGACTCCCTTCTCTTAACGGAGTAGAGATCCCGTTGTCCGACAGAGCGACGTACCTAAGAGTGGTACTAGATCCAAAGTTCAACTGGAAGGACAATGTGGAAAAACGGATAGACAAAGCGTACATAGCATATTACACCAGTAAAAGAATCATCAGCAGGAACTGGGGTCTGAACCCTAAGATTGCCCTATGGATGTATACAGCCATCGTACGACCCATCATCACATATGGAGCGCTGGTATGGTGGCCAGCATTGAGCAGGCAATACAACATCAGGAGACTAAGTACACTGCAACGAGCGGCCTGTGCAAGTGTTACGGGCGTAATTAGATCATGCCCAGCAGAGGCGTTAAATGTGATCTTGAATATGATTCCGATTGACATCCAATTAAAGCTAACTGCAGCAAACACGGCCACCAGAATCAAAGAAACTGGACTCTGGAGGACTAGTACCTTCGGACATGGCAGCATTCTGAAGGGTCAAGAGACTAGCAAATCAACAGATTACATAACACCAGTACTGGACTTCAAGAAGAGGTTCGACGTCAGATTCCCGACGCGAAAGGAGTGGGACATGAACAGGGTAATGAGAGCAGACGCAGCTGCAATCTATACTGACGGATCCAAGATGGATCGCGGTGTAGGAGCAGGGGTCTACTCGGACGAACTCGAAGTATCTCTCTCCTATCGCCTAGGCAGCAGAAACAGCATCTTCCAGGCGGAAGTCTTTGGCATCAGAGAAGCATGTAAGGTGTTGAATAATCATCCGAGTCAGCTGGCGGAGGTGTGTATATTCTCCGACAGTCAAGCAGCTTTGCTGGCGATCAAATCGCCAACCGTGAACTCAGAAATCATCAGACAATGCAAAGAAGATCTCAATGCCCTTGCAAGCAGAATGAACATCGCTCTCGTATGGGTTCCCGGACATAGGAACGTATACGGGAATGAAAAAGCTGATGAACTGGCGAGAAAAGGAGCATTAGATGGCGAAGCAGCGGAGGTAGCTGTCAAATACCCCCTCAGCGCTATCAAGAGAGAACTTCTTCTGCGAGCTCAGAACAAGGCTGAAACCAGATGGAAAAATATTGGCACTTGCAAGATTGCAAAGGAAATTTGGCCGCGATACGACAAGCGTAGAACGGCCGAACTGCTAAGCAAGCCAAGAACAATGATCTTCAGAATAGCATCGACAATAACCGGACATTGGCCGTTAGGAGACCATGCAAAGAAAATGGGCTGGCCCTACAACGTCAGATGCCGAAGCTGTGACCAGGAGAACACAGAAGAGACAGTTTATCATTATTTATGTGAGTGCCCATGATTGGGGTCCTTACGCCACAGAGCACTAGGAAGCTTCGCGTTAGGAAGCCTACGTGACTTGGCAGAAAAGAACATAGACGACATCAGCAGGTTTATTAACGGATCGAGATGGTTTGAGTAAACCGAACAGCAGTGGTTCCCATAAGTGGTGTAACAAAATGGCGCATTAGCGCTAATTGAGTTTGAATATGTTGTCACTCCACCCAAACCAACCAACCAACTACCCATTAAAATGTAAAATACTTTTTCAAAATGTAAACGTTTTTCACTTGAATCATTCAGCTTTAATCATAAAACGACTTGAAATAGATATAAAAAAAAAGTATCCTACCAATAAAGCATCACATTACATTAGCATCAAAATAATACCATTAATTAATTCAGGCATTATTTACAAATTAAATAATTAGTGCTAAAGTGCCAAGTTCTTGGACTAATGCTAATGGCCAGCAATCCATCTTGGCACACGTTCCATCATAATTATTCAAGCCAAGTTCAACAAAACAGCAAAAACAGCTCAAAAGTAATTCAAGCATAGTGTAAATAAAAAGATTAAGCATCTAGAAATGCAAATCATTTTAACCAAAAACTAAGCCAACAATATTTGTTGATTAAATTTGCGGTCTAGAAGCTTTAGACCAAAAAAACAATAGGAAAAAACAATGCAACTGACTTTAAAGCCGGCCAGCTGCATAATCAATAAACATATAATTTAATAAAAGCCAAATGCGGCGCCAACAAGTAGCTACAAAAAGCTAATAAAAAAAATAATTTTAGTAGACTGCCACAACAAATAGGCCATAATCGAGGCGGTGGCTGCACGCCTGGCCACAATTTCAATTAACTCCTCTCCCAGTGCCACAACAAATGCGCATAAAAAAGGAATGAAAATCATGCAACAAATACTAATTTGTTAAGAAACATAATACAAAAAGTTCGAGTGTAAAAGCCACGTAGACAAAGAGGCAAAAAACAGCACGGCAAAAAATAAACTTAATCGTAAAATATATAATTAACGTTTATAATACGATGACGTTGACCCTGGAAGATAAATAAACGCAGCTTTTGCTACCGGAAGTGAATCTGAAGAAGGACAAAAACTAAAAAGGGCATCTAAAGATACAAAAGTAACTGCTGTTTAATCCAGAGCAGTAATAAAGTAACTAACTAATTGTTGCTTACTTCAATTAAAGCCAGTACGCAGCATTTTAAGCTGCAGTAAAACAAAACAATTTCGCTAGCAAAATACAGTAGCGGACAAAAATATCCGGACACCTGATTTGCGCTTGTAAATGCGAACTTTGAAGCGTCGTGGGCGCCGCATAAAAGTTTCGATCGACTTGAAATTTGTTAGTTGTAATCGTGTGCTATTTAGCTTTTAATAATCTTTTATGAGCTTTAATGATCTCAAAGCTATCTGGGAAGTGAAAAAAAGTAATAGTGAAAAATGTCTTAAATGACTGATTTGCATAAAGGAGCAGAAAATTTGAGCCTCCGTGCTATAAGTGCTAAAGTTGGATTCAGCAAATCTTCGATAGGCCAATTTCTTAACAATTATGATGAATCCGGCAGCCTTAAGAGAAAACCTGGCGCAGGGAGGAAGAAGAAGACGACCGACAAGGAAAATAGGATATTGAAGTATGGAAAATCGGTTCAAAACCGCTGAAGACATAAGTACCGAATTTGTCCAGTCTGGAGGAGTCAACATTAGCACAAGGACTGTGCTCGCCGGCCAGCAAAAAAACCGGTCTTAACCCTAAAAATTCGTCAAAAAAGACTAAAATGGGCTAAAATCCACGAGTCTTGGACCTTAAATGATTGGAGAATCGTCATATTTTCTGATGAATCCACCTTTTTGGTTCAGATGGGATGACGTACGTACATCGTAAAGTTGGAGAGCGGTTCAAATACGAGTGCCTAAGACGACCTGTAAGGCAAGGGGGATCCCGTATGGTCTGGGAATGTTTTTCCTACTATGGAGTTGGTGATCTGGCCCTCATTGATGGAACTGTAAACGCCGAAAAGTATAATAAGCGTAGAGTTTGTGCTGCCCATATCTGGTCAATTAACATATAGATGAGGCTACCAACACTAGATGGCGCCAGCAAATCAAACAAAAAGTTAATTTCAAATTTGTTTAGTATTTATTTCGAAAACAACGCGATTATTGCCAATTTGTTTACGAAATTATTTAAAAAAAAACGCCAAGAGCAGGCAAAACTCAAGAAAAAACTCATATTTACTAAGAGCTAAGTGTTGAGGATTTTGTAGAGACGCGCGAATTTTGAAGTAAATTAATATTGTAATTGAATAATTCACATTTCGCGAAACATTTTCAGTTCGTAGAAATAGAATAAGATTAAGCAGAATTTTCGGAAATTTATCACATATTCTCGGACACTAATTCTTATAATACTTAAAATAAAGATCATAAAATAATTATTATTTTTTTATTTTTTCATTCAAATCAAATTTTAACTTTTATTTTTAACATAAAAATAAAAATCAAAAATAAAAATTACTGGGCAATTTTTATTTAAAAATTTTAAATAAGAGTTACACTGCAATTTTTATAATAAAAATCAAAAATAAAAATTATTGAGCAATTTATTTGAAAATTGAAAATAAGAGTTACTCTGCAATTTTTATAATAAAAATTAAGAATAAAAATTACTGTTTGCGTTTTTGGAGTTGCACATGATCCATAAACGACAATTCTTTGCTCTTAAGTAAAGTTTTTGCTTCTATTTTGACCATGCGACATTGGTTTTGCTATCAAAATAAGTTACTGCAGTAATGTGTTTTATTATTAGCGCTAAAACAAAACAGCTGATGCTTTTGCTAGCGCCATCTATAGTCAATTTTACACAAAGTTTTGGTACCCTCTTTGGTTACAGTGCTACCAAAAGAGTAAAATGTTGAGCATTAAGAATTTTGATAGTATTTCATTTTTATATGAAGTTTTGATTTCTTTTAGGCCGTGTTTGCTTAAACCCATTTAATTTAGAAAGCTTTTTTTGACACTAACCAAAAATAATAGCCATGGCTTTATTTGGAACTACGTCTGTCAGTGTAAAACGTATCAATGTTGATCAATGTTTTTATTTATCAATGTTCTTTATTGAGGTTTTATTTTATCACTTTTTAGATTTTATATTTTATTTTAACACGCCCCGGGGAGACTAAACTCAAGAAAAAACGGAGTAAATGTATCATATTAATACGCAGAACTGAGTGTGGAAGATTTTGTACACCTTTTGATCAAAAAGTTTCCGGAAAGGATCGATTTAAAAGGCCTTCCAGAAGTGTATGGATGATTGCATCAAGCTCAAATTCTGACAAGATGTCAAAAACAGTCCTACCAACCTGATAAAAAAAAAAAATAAACCGATTCATTTTGCGCGAGCCTTTTATATCGATCCTTTCCGGAAACTTTTTGATCGAAAGGTAGAAGCTCGTATTTTGAAGTAAATCACGGAAATTATTGTTATTATTAATGTTCTTTATTGAGGATTCATCTTATTACTTTTAATATTTAACACTTGTAACAGATTTATCAATTGTAATTAAACAGCTGTATTTCGTATTTCATTTTTGTTTTTATTTCCCTCATCATCCAGCTTTAGCAATCAAACGGCATTAATTGCTGGCGCCATCTAGCTTGAAATTCCTTAAAGTGGGCAGCACTGTTAACCTTCTCTTAACCCACCACTTAAAACACATTTTTACGCTGCTTATTATTCCTCCCAAAAATGCGGAAATTTCCACCAAATAGCTAATCTCTTTTGAAGCACTTTAACTCCAAGTAGACCCATAATAACAACAACTCGACTACAAAATTATGCTAGGCCATTGTTCATTAAAATTTCACTTCCAATAGTTAGATAAAGATTTGCGCTACTTTTATATCTTTTTTTTGGAGCCTGTGTTTTATGGCGCACTTTTCCCAAAGCTATCCAACACTATACACTATTTAAGCCCATTGTCGCTAGAGCTAAGCTTTATAAAATTCCAAATGGCAGAGCCACTTTTTAAAAGGCAGAATGGGCACAAACTCCAGACAGTTTATAGCATTGTGGAGACCCCCCTTTGGGCCAACTCTCATAGCCATGATCTCATAGCAAACAACAACAACCAAACAACAACCAAACATATGAGACGTTAATTAGAGTTTAAGAAAGCAGCGCTGCACAATTTTTCATTCGTTTTAAATTAAAACTAAAAACCTAATGAAAAAATGAGTTAAAAAATTCGCCTTGCATTTTAGTTGAATAAATCATTGTCATTGCATGTAAATTGGGTTAATGATGAGTTTTAGACAGACATTGGGAAGACAAAAAAAAAAGAAGTTTGCTGCAGGGTAAATCAAATTTATGCCCATAAAATTTGTTAGATTTGCGGATAATTAAATGAAATGCATTTTACTATTGGGGTTTTGCTAATGGAAACTTTTGAAGAATATTAAGCAAGGTAAAAAACTATTAATTTTTATTTCATAAAAAGCTCTTCTTTGATGTAGAACGAGCTAATCTCATTATGGATCTTTCGATTTTGCAACCTAAAAAAATTTTAAATATATTGAAAACATTTTTAATTTTTAATTCAAGTAACTTTTGTTTATGCCTTCTGCAAAGATCTTTTAACTTGATGTTGTTGTATAGATAGTAATTTTGGGAGATTAATTTCGTTTTGGCAATAATCAATAAAACCAGTTATAATCTGATATGGTGTTTTTTTCACATCGGATTCGTTTGCAAAGTTCTATTGGGAGTATGCTTTGAAATCCGCTGTTTTTTTTACAAAATTTGAGTCTTTATTGTGAAAAAAATGTATACAAATTGTTTATTCAAAGTATTGTCCATCGCTAGCCACTACTTTTTCCCATCTTTCTGGCAATTTTCGAATACCAGCTCGGAAGAACGCTTCATCTTTTGAGGCAATCCACGAATCGACCCATTTTTTGGTATCTTCATAAGAAGTGAACCGCTTCTCGGACAGGGCATTTGTCATGGATCGGAACAAGTAGTAATCGGAAGGAGCAATATCTGGAAAATACGGCGGGTGGGGTAAGACATCCCATTTCAGCGTTTCCAAGTAAGTTTTTACGGGCTGTGCAACATGTGGTCGAGCATTGTCGTGCTGCAAAATAACTTTGTCGTGCCTTTCCTCATATTCTGGCCGTTTTTGCTTCAGTGCGCGGCTCAAACGCATCAATTGTCGTCGGTACAAGTCCCCCGTGATCGTTTTCTTCGTCTTCAAACTTTTTCGCTTGGCCCGGGTGTTCCTTGTCTTCGGTGCTAAAATCACCACTTTTGAAACGACGAAACCAATCACGACACGTTGTTTCACCAATAACAGCATCGCCGTAAACTTCTCTTATCAATCGGCATGCTTCAGCCGCAGTTTTCTTTGAATGAAAGAGGAAAAGTAAAACTTCCCGCAAATGACGCTTATTTGGCTCAAAATCTGGCATTTTTCGAAGAAAATAACTATATGACGACGCTTAAAAATCACAAATCTAATGATGAGAGATTGTTGACAGATGCCTAAGCTTGTCATCTGTCATTTTCAACCATACTTTTTTGCCCACCAATTTAGCGTTGGCTCCATCTATTGTCAAACAGCGGATTTCAATGCATACTCCAATAAAAAATATACAAAAATTATCGGCAGACAAACGGGCTTCAAAAAAAGTTGTGGAATTTAATAAAGTAATGATAAAAAAAACTACACACAAAAATATGTATAAATTTTTGATTCAAAGATTGAACCAAAATCGAGGTTAAAAGAGAGATTTTTAAAGCTTATAGCCTAGACGCAGCAGTGTGAAACCGACTGAAAGAAATCAAAACTTTACATAAAAAAATCACGGTCACAATTTTTTGATCCAATGTTACTTATTGCTACGCAGTTCCAGGTTTACCCATTTTTTGTCATAGTGACATGTAGATGGCGCCGGCAAAAAGCTCCGTATTTTTTTTGCACGCTAAAAGCAAAATATTATGTGCAGCAACTAATTTAGACTACAGAAACAATGTCGCTTAGGCAAAATGTATGCACAAATTTCACTAAAGAGTAAAAAATTGTCGTTTAGAGATCATGTGAGGCTTCAACATGGCTTCCGCAAAACTAATGAAATTGTAATATTAATTCACTTCAAAACTCGTATGTCTCTATACATTTTCAACACTGAGTTAACACACATATCCTTTGTTTTCTTGAGTTTCGCACATAGCTAGTCAATAATGGCAATAAAAATAATACTAACTAGTAAGTAATACTTTTATATGGTGATTAATTTTAATAATTTAGTTTAATTCAAAATAATAAATAGCTTTTATTTTAAACACGTGCACCCAATTTGAACAACGAGCGGTTTTCTATTTTTATCTTTTTGGCGCCATCTATTGTTAGTAGCGCCATCATACATGTCAATTGCTCATATATGGGCAGCACTGTTAGGTCACAAACTCTACGCATACAAAATAAGTTATACTTTTTTTCAGGCGTTTTTACACTGCAACGTACTATCCTTAAACCAAAAACATACAGGGTGGGACATCTGTTGAATTGGTTGTTACAAATTCATAGTTCGGAACATACATCGGCTGAAACTGGTTTTATAAGCTTAGAATCCAATCTTTTTGCGTATGATTAATTCTGTTAGCAATTTCGAATTCAGGATATTTTAATTAAATCCACAAAGATAATAGAATGTGCAAAATAGAACCTCCTTTTGGATTTAGGATCGATTCAAACAGTATTTAATGAAGCTCTAAAGACAATATATTCTCCACGTGACTGTTTAATGCTGTTGAATAGATGACTATTTGTTAACATATATTTTCCATTATTGTAATATCTAACCTAACTCCCAAAAGGAACACCCAGTGATTCAACCCCAACAACCGCGAGAAATGGTCTGACGATTTTTCCTCATTATACTGAAAGCCGAGTGATTCTCCAATCCTGCAACCGGAGGGAATATTGTAACTATTTAATGCTTTTGAATATAGATTTGGGGTCAAAAAACTGTCACGAAATTAATCATAAAATCGCATATGACACTTTTTCCGTAATGTCAAAAAAATGTATAAATTTGTGAACTGTATCTCACAAAAGCATTTTCTTTTGAAAGGAGGAGCGTTATGAGAAGCCAGTCTTTTCCATTCACAGGATAGTTTGCTCAGCAAAATAAAAACATACAAAAAGTAATGAGAAGCCGCCTTTTAGTGAAAATTGAAAACTGCTTAAAACTACTTAAAAACAGTTTGAAAATAAAAAATAAATGCAAAAAAATGTCTTATTTGAAAATACTTATCCCACTATTCCGGTATACATTTTCAGCAGCAGAAAAAAAGATGGCGTACGGTGAAGCCGGGCGAGGACGACTTTGGGATACTCTGTACTCCCACATTGCACCAAAAGATATTGTATTTGTCCAAACGTCTTTCCACCTGGCTACCGATAGGGGTTTTCGTATAGCAACAAGCCGAACAAACAGAAGAATTTTGCATCGAAGCAACGATTTTTTCGACCGATTCGGTCCTATGGGCGCTATATAATGCAGTCAACCAATTTTCATCAAATTTTGAAACTTTGGATTATTATTTTGATTACGATACTTTTTTAAGCAAACGAAGTACAACGATTTTTATAGAAAACAATTTTTTAATGCCGATTGATGCTATTGGAACTATTATATATGATGTTGTTAATAGATTTTGAGAAAATTTGACACAGCGCTTGAAAACTCTAAAAATCTAAACTCTAAAATCGAGTGTTACGATATCTTAATAAACAAACAAATTATCCATATACAACTTTTTGTTTTATTTTATGGTACTTTAAAACACCCTACTGCAGCTATATAATATAACAGCCGATATCGACAGAAGTAATATGAAACTTGTCTCCCGCAGTATAATAAGGGATCTTATCTGAAAGTTTTGTTGCTCTAGCTTTTACCATCCCTGAAGACCTAGGCGTCCATACAGACGGTCAGATCGACCAGTAGATCAGTCGGACAAATGAACATGGGTATATCGACTTCTCTAGTCTACCCTAATCATACTTTGCGTAACCTTGGGGAGTCGCCGACGCCTCCTTCCTGTTACATACATTTTCGGCTTCCACATACTTAATATACCCTTTATACCATACGGTATAGGGTATAAAAATGTAAAAAGTAAAAGTAATTCATTTTTTTATTTTCGTATTCGTATTCGAGTACACGGAAAACAAAACTCGAATAATCACAAGAACGAATTGTCAAAATTAATTATTATTAAGCATTTCACGAATCTCGTAGCTAAATTACTTTTAGATCTGTAAGCAGCAGATAACTTTAATACAGCATGTAAATAGCTTTAAATTTTTTACGAGTTTATTGTGAATATAAAATTTAAGGTGTAACTAATGTGGCAAGCTGGCGTAAAATTGATTATTCAAAAATTCGCAAAGAAAAATAACTGCAAAGTTATTTATAATAGTTATTTATACTTTTTGCTCATAATGATGAAAGTAAAACTCAGCGGGAGCAAAGTTTTCTTTAAATGTTTGCAATTTTTGCTTGAGCAGTTTCGATTTAAATCCCATAAATAAGCAATTATATCATATCATAGTAAGTTTCTTGAATTTTAAAGCTTTTGCTTTATTAACGCTTTTCGAGTGCTCTGAAAGTGAAACCAGAATTTTAAGCACAAAATAGATAATTTGAAAAATTCGCAAAGAGAAACAAAATCACAAAATTATTTAAGCTTTTCGCTTATAATTATGAAGGTCAAAATTCAGCGCGAGTTTAGTTTTCTTAACATTTTGCAATTTTTGCTCAAGCAGCTAAATAAGTAATTATTTAATCATAAAAGTTTCTTAAATTGTATGGCTTTGTTTTAATAGGTCCTTTTCGAGTGCAATGAAAGTGAATCCCGAATTTTAAGCACAAAATTGATTTAAAATAAACTACAAAGTTATTGAAGCTTTTCGTTTATAATTATGAAATTCAAAACGCAGCGGGAGTTAAATTTTGCTTGCGTACGCGGCGTATGCTTAATAAAGTTGCAATTATTTTTATCTGCTTAAAGCGCATTTCGCAATGCTGCAGCGAAAGTTTCAAGCAATTCGGATTGTATAACTATAACTTTTTTATGACAGATTCAAATTAGACGTATCTTTTTATGGCTTTTCGATTTGCCAAATTCTTCAAGCTATTTTGTGGCTTTATTGATTGATTGATTAGATATATGCTTGCCGTTGGCCTTAGTTGGCATGTTGTATGTTAATATCAAATTTTGTTGCAGCTGCAAATTATAGTGAGTTAAGTAGTTTCTACATAATTTTTGACAGTTAAACGACTAAACTTAGTCGTAGTAGTCGCAGCTATGAGTCATTAGAAAGAAAACCAGACAAAGCCACAGAGAGATGTTGTTCTCTAAAAACCACAAAGTTGTAACTTTCTTTCACATCATTAAAATCAACAGCAAAACAGCTAAGACAAAAACAATTTGTAATCTAGCTGAGATGTAGATGGAGACTGAAACTTAAACTACAACTCTAAGTATAAACATAAAAAATTAAAAAACTTAAAAATTATTAGTTAACAGAACCAACGCAGTCAGCAGAGCTCGATGCATGTTATTAATGCCATTTGTTAGTTAGATGTGGCCAAGAGCGGTAGTGGGGAGTTTTGGGCCGAGAGTGTCTTTTGAAAAATTTCTTCATTTGCCGGTGGTCCCAACAACAACAACACTTTTACCTTGAAAGTACTGACGATTGCAGTTAACGGTTTGAGATTTTTGTGGCCCTGGCCCTGGCTTTGGCTTTGGCTTACCATGTCGTCTGTTGTTCTGTTTTGTTTTCCCGGGCACTAATTAGACGCGATTTGAGCGCTGACATGCAAGCCGAGAGAGACCCTTTGCCCAGGGCCCGGTAAAATGGGCAACATCTGCATAATTAGGGTGTTCAGGCTGGTTTGGTTGTGTCAGTTATGAGGCTCAATGAATTTAATTGAGCAACATTATGCGGCTTATCAATTTGGTTGGTTGTTGTAGTGTAGCTGGCTGGCCAAAGTTCACAGCGCACTATAATTATTCTTAATATTTATTTTTTAAACTCATCTTGTTGTTGCTCTATAGAGTGGTACACAGGAAGTTGCAAGATTTCACCTGCTGAGCTGCTGGGCTCTTAAGTTTTATGCGTCTTCTGCTGTTTCATCTTCTGGATGTTGTTGTTAGTGTTGTTGTCGTTCGCATCAACTCTTTTAGCCTTAGAAAGTGAAATCTTAACAGCGCTGTTTTGATTGTAATTTATTTCGTTGAGAAAACTCTTCCAAGTTTTAACTCAAATGAGACAACTGATGAGCCAAGTACTGCTGCTGCTGAGGCTGCTGCAACTGCCATAAAACTGATTCCCCATAAGCCATTAATCACTGCTCCTTGCCAACAACTATTAGTTATAGCATCTCATCTCATCTCATCCCATTTCCTAACAACATGAACTTTGGCTTAGTGCAACTTTTATTGATTTAGATCGAACCCAAAGTTTGCGAATATTATGACTTAATGGCTTTTAAATGTGGCGGAAATAGTGCTCAAGGCAACATTGTGGGCTGTTCCAACTTTGGCTTTAAGTGAGTGAAAGTGCTGCAGCAGAAGTAAAAGTCAAGTTGATGCCACATTGAGGTAGGCCAGCAGCTGCGCCTTACTTTTTGCATTCAACATGCAACACTTATGATACGCAAAAATCACTGCATTAGCAAATTTAATGCATTTTTGAATACACATAACGAATTTTATTGTCAACAAAAACAAAACAAAGCATCTTAAAAACAACTCAAGCCACTGAGTGGCATGCCACAAATTACAACAAACAAACAAAAACAACAGTTAACCAACATAATCGTAATAAAACAATAAACTGCAGCCATAAAACAATAATAATAATGCAGCCAATGCAGCCAACATTAAGCCAAACTCATTGTAAATGAAGCAAACACAATTCGTTTCGTACACTGAGCGAAATTGGGTGGGTAGTTTTAGTAAAAGCTAAGGCGAATAAGAATTAGTTGAGTAGTAGTGTCTTTTTTTAGGCTTAGGAACACTGATAGTAAAAAAAAACGATTACGGATTTTGCGCCATAAAATCGTGGCAAAAAATTTAAATTTCTCACGATTTGATCACCAAAAATGGCATACGTAAAGTCGGGCGCGGACGTTGTTGGATACCCTGTATCACTAGTTTGCAATAAAATCTAGTTCCTTTATAAAAACTAAAAACAGAAAAATTTTAAGCAACAAATTTTTTGCCGATCGATCCTATGGAAGCTATAGATATATAAACCAATTTCGATCAAATTTGACACAGTGCTTTGGCACCTTCAAAAAGTCTGAATGCCGAATTTAGTTTAAATACCTTTTGAAATAAACGAAACATAAGGAATTTTGTATAAAAACGTGTTTTTGGACCGATTCGTCCTATGGGAGCTACATGATGTAGTCTAGCGATTTTAATAAAATTTTGGGGTCTCCGACGATCTTCATATATACTTAATATTCCCCTTGTACCATACGGTACAGGGTATAAAAATCGTTGAATAAATGTTATTTAAGAATTTTTTAATTAAAAAAACTTGTGTATAATGTAATAGTTAAACTAGTTCCGAACTTCCCATTTAAGATCAAGAAACCAAAAATCTTGATTAAAGAATCAATTGTGAATATCACCAAAAAAAAAAAAAAAAAAACTCATAGTAAAATCCTTAAACTTTAAATAAGACGGCATATAAATCTAAAATCCTGACCAAAATCTTTGCGATTTTGAAAAAAGACTTTTTCGGCTCAATTTTTTAAAAGTTATAACAAGCTAAATAGTACAAAATTACGTTTGCGAAATCTGTCAGGAATATTACCTACAGGTAGTCTAATCTACAAATTTTATAAAATTTTGGTATGCACAACATGGTTTACCCATTTCATGGCCAAAAATGTTTCATGGAACAGATTTCTAGATATTTCGAAAAAAAACACATTTTTCGAAATTAACATTTTTTGAAAAAAAGTGTTTATCTGATTAAAAAAATAGGATCTCTACTCAAAAGCAAATATATTTTTCTGAAACTAGTTGCTATTTGTAAACAAAATGGAGTTGATGCAACTGATACCAAATCGAAATAATCAGCCGTGCTCCGGAAAATGAAAAAATCACACCAAGCAATCTCACTGCGGATTCGCATGTTATTTTTATATTAAGTCAGGTTTTTGCCATTAAATATCTGACTTAAAGTTAGCATAAATATATTCAAAAAATTAGCTACGAATATTTAAAAATTAGCTCAATATATAATACATATTTTTTTACACCTATTTTGCCGATTCGTTTTAATTCCTCTTGCAAGCAAACATTCGGTTTCAGATCGAATAACAAACTGGTTTTGATGATATTGGGAGCACAAAGCATTCGGTTTCAAAAATAATTCGAATAAAATACTCGAAATATTTGAACAATTGGTTTCAGACGCATGCAAAAAGTTTGTAGATCTTAAGGACCAGTAATTTAACAAACCATAAAAGGCTTTTTGATGATAAATAGTAGTATTAATATTGTTCTATAATATGAAGCTGTGCTCATATATGAATAGTTCAATAATTTTGGACAGATCCTCAATAATTCTTCGCAGCGATGGCAAAAATTTTAAATATATAAATAAACAAATTTGTATTTATTATCATCCTTTTTGTATTCATAGCCCGGACAGTTTTTATAAAAATCTATTCTATTTAGCATGGTTAGCTATATATTTTAAAGAAAAATATTTTTATTAACCTAATAGTAAATTGGAATTAATTCTACACTGTTCCCTAGAATCAATTCTAAGTAACAATATTAAATAAATAAAAAAAAAGTATTTGCTTGAAATTTTAAAGAAAAATATTTTTTAACCCAATCTTTTAGAAATTTATTTAAGCATCTAAGGATTTAGCCTCATATCTTTTTTTACACGGATATTTCTGGAACGTATCTACCGTGTGAAAATTGAATGCGGTGTAAAAAATTAAAAGATTCACTCATTGTTTTTATAATATAGTATGACATATTTCGAAAGAAAATATCTAATTAAAATTAACTAGAATTTAATTTGAAAAAATTGTAATAATATATCTAAAATAAGCTTCATTGAAAAATGTTTTGGATCATTGTTAAGCTTTAAACCAAACGATAGCACTTGTATAAAGAATATAACATACTATATAATTTGAGAATATAAAGAATATTTAGATTTTCAACCAAGATACGGCTTAGGTCCTAAAATCTAGGGAGGTTTTGGTTAGTTGCGTAGTTTTACTGTGACGTAAATAAAACGGTATGGAAAAAGTGAGATTGAGTCTTCAGTCAAAAATTGTTGGTTTTTATATCACTCAAAAATGGTTGCTCTATAAAAGAACTTCTCAAATCATCCATACTGTTCTTTCCTTAGAGTCATTAAAAATAAATCAATGAGTTCACAGCAATTATCTAAAAGTAATCTTATATTTATTCATTTAGAAAGATGATCTGAGGAAATTACTTGTAAGTTTGTCTAATTACGCAGGTCTACAACTACCAAAGGTCATGTCAGTTGACTCTTCAACTCTCCAATTAAAGGGTAATGACTGAGTGACTAATAGCATGTAACTTGAGCACGCAGATCACAAATATTTTTCAAAAGCAGGCAAAAACTGCATATTATTCGGGTACATAATCCTCATATATTTTAAAATCTGACCACGTGATTCAGATTTTACGCAGCGCATTTCTTCGGGAATGACCCTAATCTTTCTAAATGCTATATTAAATTTTTATTAGATATTTTTCTAAATTATGAAATAAAAATCACTTTTTAAATGAAAGTTGAAGCTTATCCTTCTTGTTTTCAACACAAAAGCCTTATATTGATTTAAAATGCCGGAAACCATTTTTTTCTTAATTGTCTTCATAACTAAAATAAATTATGCTTCGCCACTTATTAAATATGTGTCATATTTATGAGTTAAATGGCAGATTTATGGAAAACGATCTAAAAACCTGTTCTTAAACACATTTAAGAAAACCATTTAAATTAGTTCTGTATTCCAAACTGAAGCCGTCAAAACATGCGTTACTTTCGATATTGATTTGATTCGAATCACCATCGACGGCCACTAATAGCCAAAGCCCGCCCCGTTTTAGGAACTCACGTCTTTCAAGTCTACTAATTTTTCTTCAGATTTAATCCATTTACACAGGAAGCTGCATTAATTAAATAAAAGTTAAGATAATCTCACTCAGACTCCAAACTCCCAGCGTTATTTTCGCTGTGTAGCCGCCACCAATGCACTCCAAGGCGACTGACTACAAAGACCCCTCCATCCACTCTCAGAGTTTAAAGAAAAAAACCAAAATGCAACGCACGCCACCGTAGATAAAAATCATGCATAACAAAACGCTGGAGCAGAAAAGAGCCATTGAAAAGTCACTACAGAAGAAAGATCGTGGAAGCTGTCCCCACTGCCCGGCGAAGCAATGAAATTGAAAGTTACACTCGAACGCCTCTGGTCGATTATTTTCTAATTACAAAAGCAAACTTTTCAGCAATGCAGTCAACTCCATGGAGTGGATGTGGTTCGAGGGGTTAGAAACAGAGACCGCCCGGTGTTTGATGCCAAGCGCATGATAATGAGAAATGCGCCTAAGTTAAGGTAAGAAGAAAAAAAATTTCCAATTTGATGGAAACGAAGGTGTTAAGTATGCAAATGGCAGGGCAACAAACAGCGCTAACTGCTTGGTAAGCAGTGGAACAAACAAACAGAAGATACAAACCAACAAAAGATACAAACTAACAGTATGTTGTAATATTTACAGGCAACATATGACAATGTAGGCGGTTTGGGTTGACTACCACGCAAAAAGTTGCACTTGGCTTTGGTAGTGATAGTGGTGGTGAGTAAAAGTACCTCGCGCCTGCCCCAAAATGACCCCAAAGTCAAAGCCGCACACACACACTCAAACAAAGGCCAGGCAAAGCATTTGCTGCTTGGCAGATTCGCATCTTTTAGATACTTTTACATGTGCGCACGCTGTATGTACTTTCTCTACTTACAGTTTAAATGAATAAAGATACATCAACAACAACAACAACAGCAACAACAAAAACAATGAAAATCACCTTTGCGCGGAGCTATTTGGCCGCGCCTAATCGAAATTTTTGCTGAATTCATACTTATGGTCAGCAGTGTGACCAACAGTTGAAACCAACAATATGCTGATTTTTTTTTTTAGAAATCTCTGCTAGCTGTTCCAAATTCTCACTTTTTTACATTGCCGAATTTTAAGACCATGAACATTCAACGAATTTATTATTCATTTTTACAAATTTCCCCGAAAATTTCCCTCAAGCACTTTAACTTTTGGGTTTAAGCAAAAGACCAGGTTTTATAATTAAAATGCAATGAATAAATCAAACAGACAGGTTAGATCGTTTTATATACCTTACTGTAAAAAAAGTACCCGGATTTTGTAATAATAAAAAAACGCGTAAAGGAATCTGTAAACTTTTTTTCTTATAGAACTATGTGGCTCTGAGAGCCTGCGTGTAGATGTACTATGCTAAAACCTATCTTCTCACAATCATTGAGATAGGGAAATCGTTGAGTTTTATAGTAATTTCCAGTTCCCAAAATTAATTTCTCTGGTAGAATGCATTCCATCTGGAAATGACTTAAAGAGGAGCAGTTGTTTTCTAACAAGAGACAAAACCAAACGAATTATTTCTCATTAATTGATGCCAGCGGGGTACTCAAAATAATAGATTGACCATCCCAATCTCCGCGCGCCAATATCACAGAATAAGTTTAGGAAGAACTATTCATGGAGCAGCGAAAACTGTGTGCAAACAGACGAATTCACTTAGGGGAGTATCTAAGCAAATCTTGGGGATAACTTCATCCACAAAAACTCAAACATAATCAAAGCGAGTTATACCTAATATGGTGTTCGGACATCGGATTCGATTTTAGAGCCCAAAAAACGCATAAAAAATAACAGACAGACCGACGGGCTTCACAAAACATAAAGTTGAGGAATCTTTTGAAGTTAGGATAGCTACATAGCTACATACCAAAATATAGATTTCTAGGTTCAGAGGCCAGACCATATTAACAGTCTACTTTTGCCATCACTGATTCCGAAACCGAGGTTAAAAGAGAGAGGTATTTTAAAACTTATACCAAAAAACCAGACGTACTGAGTTAGTTGTGCATCCCAAAAATATATAGGGTGGGTCATTTGTTGCTTTGCTTGTTAAGCGCTCAAAATTCTGAATATGCCAGTCTAAAGATAATCTTCACCAAATGTCAAGTTCTAAACTACTAAATTTTAGTCATGGATCGTTTAATAGCTGAAAAACGAGTAAAAGTGGTACAGGCGTACTATGAAAGTATTGTAGTTGTTCTGTGAAAAACTCACAGTTGAGGCAAGAATTGTTAGAACCACTTTCAACGAATTTTTTCATGCGCATCTGCATTTACACGCATTGAAGCCCACAGACTATTATCAACGTCGTTTATTCGTTCAATAGATGGGAGATAAGTAAGATAAGTTTTCGTCAAAGAAAAAATCAGCGAAAATTAGGAGGATATTATTTTTCATGCATAAATGAGTAGTTTAGGCCCACACTAAATAAAGTAACATATGGAAAAAAGTACTTGATGGATGAAACTTTCAAGGATCGTGAGGGACCTCCGTAGAAACCCGTAGAAAAATTATGGCGACTCAATTTTAGATAATTTCAATTATTTTAACAAAACATATCGGTTAAAACTCCAAATAAAAAATGTTTTCTGCATATTCCCACTAAGATACTTTCCAATTGGATTTTTTTTGGTAAAATTCGATATTAATAGGTACCTATAACTTCCGTAAATTTTAACCGATTGTGATGAAACTCGAAAGTTACGTCAAAGAAGCTAATTAAAGTATATCAGGTAAGTTTCAAGTTGATATGTTGAAGGGAGAAAGCACGGTAAACCGATTACGGGGGTAGGGATTCCGCATAGATTTGATCATTAGAGCCACATGAATCAGCTTACCAAAAATTGTTATTCGAGATCAGTTGTAACCATAATTAGGTAGAGTCAAATATTAACGCAGCTTGTATATTTTTGACCATAGCTTTTGCTGTATTTCTCCGATTTTGTTCATTTTTGACATACAGATGCACAGATGGTCTGTTAAATTTCAGATGGAAATATTAAAGGGGGTTGCCAAAAACGCGAAAATCTACTGCGGGGGATCGGAGAAAGATATTGACATGATTCATACAGTATTCTATCTTCTCAGGAAATATGCGCACCAGCTGGTAAAATTTAATGTTTCTAGCTCTTCTAGTCTCCGAGATCTAGACTTTCATTTCGACAGACAGACGGGCATGGCTCAATCGCTAACCGAGGTTATAATAAGCATTTTGGTATAAAGGACTTGGAGTCAGCCGCGCCTTCTATCCGTTACATACATTGCACAAATCTAGTATACCCTTTGTACTTTTTAGTACAGGGTATAAAAATACCCATAGACGCATAACGCCATCTACGTGGACAACTAACTTAAAATGTGACTTTTCTTAAATCCCCATATTCATGGTTTCCTCACATGTTTTACTAAACATCTATTTTATAGTAGCTTCCGCTTCCGATTAAAAATTTAAATCCCTCAGCTGTAAAAATCAATGTGTTGTCTTTACTTCTTATACAGAGCCCATACACCAAATTGCATGTCATCAAATATAGTTGTAGCCGTATGACACCTTAATGAAATACAGCATTAAAATAGAGTAAGTAAGCTTTCGTAAAACCCCATATTATGTAGACGAAACCATTTTCAAGTCCATATCATAGGCATTCATAAATAAAACATATACGCTTACACGTCCAATACTTAGCGGCGGAATAACTAAAATTTTTAAGTCTCTGCCTTAATCTCCAAAACAAGCTTATGTGCCAACCCACAACAATTTCATCCGCCATTTTCTAGACTTAGGGCCAGAATTATACAAAATCCAAATACTCACCTAGACCATAGAAAGAACTCCATGTTGAAATTGAACTTCCTGGCTCTTATATAAGGTTGTCAAAAAAGTCTTGCGGTATTTTTATTGAATTTTCAATTGTTCATAAAATTGGTTATAATAATTAAGTCAAATATGCGCCGTTTTGTTCGATGACGAGTTCCCAACGAGATGCCAACTTCATAATGCCCCTCTTATAGAAGCTCGCTTCCCTATTGAAAAACTCGGAGAGCCAATTTTCACAGGACTCTCTGGGACAACTTCCGATTACGCCACTTTTCACGGACCTCTTGTGGACAACTTCCGATTACCAAGCGCGTTCGTCATGGACAGAAATAGGTGGTAATCACTTGGTGCGAGATCCGGACTATACGGTGGATGCAAAAGAACCTCCCATCCGAGCTCCCGGAGCTTCTGGCGCGTCACCAAAGATGTGTGTGGCCTGGCGTTGTCCTGATGGAAGACAATTCGGCCTCTGTTGATCAAAGATGGCCTCTTCTGCATGAGTGCTGCATTCAAGCGGTCCAGTTGTTGGCAGTACAGGTCCGAATTGAGCGTTTGGCCATAGGGGAGCAGCTCATAGTGGATGATTCCCTGCCAATCCCACCAAACACACAGAAGAACCTTCATGGCCGTCAATCCAGGCTTGGCCACCGTCTGGGCAGCTTCCCCGCTTTTCGACCACGACCGTTTACGCTTCACGTTGTCGTAAGTGACCCACTTTTCATCGCCAGTCACCATCCGCTTCAAAAACGGGTCGATTTTGTTGCGATTCAGAAGCGATTCGCATGCATCCATACGGTCAAAAATGTTTTTTTGCGTCAAGTCGTGTGGCACCCATACATCGAGCTTCTTTTTCAATCCAAGCTTCTTCAAATGGTTTATAACGGTTTGATGACTTTCCAAAAAGTTAGCGTGAACCGATGCGACGAATACAACTAGAACTACGCGCTTGCAAAGACGCTTGCGAAATACCGCAAGACTTTTTGACAACCTTATATTTTGACCGTAAGTTGAGTCCGTGAATCCATCTAATTTGAATTTTAAGCACAGCCAGAAGGCGCTATCATGTATTTTTTAATTTTTTACCCGATTTTTTTTTTAAATTGACAAACTGCTGCGAAAATCAACAAAATTTATTACAGTGCTAGAATAATATGAAATCTCAGAATTAAAAAAATAGATGTTAAAAATGGATTCAGCGACCCCAAAAATCCTTAGATACACATTTGGCTAGAAAAAAATGACTTTTTGGCCTTGTACATGGAAGGTCTAACTAAGTTGATTTTTGAATATTTTGATAAAAAGCCATTTTGAAAAAGTAGGCGCTTCGAATTTCATTTCAGACCCATAGTCAATAACCCAAAAATTCAAAATCGCTGAGATTTTGAACAAGAATATAGATTATAATGTGAGCGACTCGAAATTCATTTCAGACCCATAGTTTCTTGGGCAAAGTAGCTTAAAATAACCCAAAAATTCAAAGTCGCTGAGATCCCCAGAACGTTTGTTGGGTTAAATACGAATTAAGACGCGCTTCCCTTTGAACACAAATATAGATTGTAGGTATTATATTTTTTAAATAACCTTGTTCTTCACTATTTCGATTTTTCCTCCACTACTGTCTGATTCAGTAGTACCTATAAATTGTCCTAGGCTTGTTTCGCCTAGACTTAATAAATTTTTATTTTTTACAAATAATAGTAAAATAATCATAAAACAGTACTCATAAAAGCTCACTGTAATTAACTTTTAGAACTTTCCAAAGATTAACTAAATGGAATTACACTACATGTACATATATATGGCCAAGTCTGCACACGCTCTTAATACTCCGCAATATACTAAATTTGTGGTTGCAAAAATACTGCAATTATAAAACTAAACCAATAAACGGTCACTCTAATCGCTTGGTTAGCCGCAAACAGTTAGGAGATGTTAAGATTCAGATAATAGATAATCGTAATGAGACATGAGCAGTGACAACAACAACTGCGCTTAACTTGATGTTGTAATTAACTTTCATTAACGGCCTAAATGGGGCTAAAGTGTGAAGCCAAAAGAATTAGTAGCAAGATCTGACCAAAAAGCGGAAATCGCACAAAGCTCACCCGCTTTTTTTTTGGTTTTTTTTTGTTGTATCTTTTAGCACATTTCTCATAGTTTCACTTTCGCTGCAAAAACGGCAACACCACCAAAAACAACAACAACAATGGCAACACTTTTTAGTGTGCTATATATTTAAGTATTGTATTTATTTTCGCTAAATAAGCAAACAACAAAAAATGTTTAAAAAAAGAGAGGCTAAAACAAACTTAGACTTGGCCAAAAAAAAAAAGCCACAGCTCATTTAGAGCTACAGCCTTGGTTTCTAAATCGATTTGCTTGTTTTTCCCAGCGCTATTTGATTTTTTTTTGGTCAGTGTCCAAGAATTACCAAAAGCCTGAAAGTGCCGAAAGATTTGCAAGCCATGGGAAACCTCAACGCTTCGTCGTTGTTGATTGTTTTAGCTGGCTTTGTGCCGAATTTCGATTAGCTCATTGTAGAAAGTGCAAATGCCAAGAGTCAGAAGAATCCCGCAGACGTATACTTAAAGCCCCAACTAATGCCGCCAGCTGGGGCATGCTCAAGTGGTGCGGCAAGTAATTAACGCGTTAAAAACGCCTCCGATTATGACTCACGGGCTTGGGCTTATCGAAGCCCGTTTGTCTTTGAAGTGTCTGCCAAAGTTTAGTCAGATTTGCTAAGACCTCGTTAGCTTGGCTTATTGTGTTTGTACACTCAACGCGTACAAATTTCTACACTAATTAACAAAATAAACTGCTTAAAAAAAGGCCAAAAAACGAAAATTTTTACCAAGAAAAACGTGCCGCAAAAACGTTGTAAAAAGCATTAGCCAAAAATTATTAAGAGCAAAAATAATACGAAAAAAATTGTTTGCAAAGCGCTAAATGCGCTCATATCCTGTTGTAGATTTTCTAAAAAGAACAGACTTAAAAAAAAATTGTTGTTGTTTATAACGACAACAAACATCTAAATTAAAGCCCGGCCAACAACTTTCCATTTCTGTGCCAGTAACTGATGCTGCCGCACATCAAAAGCAAATCAAATTTGTAAAAAAAATATGTAAAAAAATTTAAATAAAATAAATTTGCAAACAACAAATTATACTATATATACATATATACTTAAAAATATATGCATATAATTTAAGTGCAGAGAAAATCAAGCGCATCATTAGACCCCCAAGTCTTGCAACTTGGTCTGAACAACGACCTCAACCTTAACGTCTCTTTTTTGTACACTTTTCCTGATGGGTACATTACTTGGGCTTTGAAGTTAGTAATCTCAGAAAATATTATCTTAATTATGGCTAGCTTATCCGTTAAGTGGAATGGTATTTAAGAAAAAAAATGTTTGTAGATGTAGGCACGAAAAATGTTTCACGATTTTAGAGAAAATTACTTAGGCTCTATAAAGATGGCTCTACTTTAAATAAGTTGTTAAATTATATCTGTGGTATCTACAGAGAGTGCCTAATTTTATGCAATTTATTGCGGAAATTGTTAGAGATTTAGATTCGGAAATTTTGCTGCATAATATTCTTAATGACTGTATTAAAATTATATGGTTTTATAATGTGATTGTAAACTAAGCAGCTCTGCTATGGAAGAAGAAGCTTTTTAACTTTAATTGCATACAGATGGTACAATTTTGGGTGTAGTTGGCTCTCATTATCATTGACATCTAAGACTAGTGAGTGGACCCGATAATAATAATTTTTGCCAAATACTCCTAACCCAGCCATGCACGAAGTGACTAGTTGTGCAACTGGTTTGTTCATTTCAGTTCCATGAATTCAGCTAATTTTTAAGAGCGGTAAGGCTTAGTTCTCATTCTGTGGCTCCCTGTGGAAAAAAAAGGATCTGCATATTTAAGAATGTATAGGGTGGGCCATCTACTGGTTTGTTTGTAAATTGCATTTTAATCTCGGAGTCAGAAGAATCCCTAGCGATGGCACTATCGCTAGTAGCGATAGTTTCGTTTTACGGACACTATCGAGGATTATGTTCGATATATCGATAGTATACTTTTGTATGTGAAAAACTTCGTCGATTCCTTTTGAGAGTCACTAAATCCGGTGGGGACCATAAATAATTATTTAAGAAAGTCCATCTAGTGTTTGGAATTTGAGCTACCGATTATTTGACTTTTATGACGTCAAATATCATTCATACATTGGTAACTATTTAGTAAAAACATTGACATTTACGAAATGGAACGCTATACGCTTGAAGAAAGTTGGGAAATATGAAAAACTTATTTCCAAAGTGGTGAGTCTTGAATTTGGCCGAAGATGGCGAATTTTATCAAAAATCATCTTTTCGGACGAAGCTCATTTCACCACCGAGGTAGAATAATAATAATGTTAATAAGCAAAATTGTCGCATCTGGGGCAAGCTTTTCACGAGAAGCCAATGCACCCACAACGAGTGACTGTTTGGTGCGGAATTTGGTCTGGCGGCGTCATCGGCCCATTTTTCTTCGAAAATTAAGAAGGAGACGCCGAAACCATCCATGATTCAACAAGACGGCGCCCCGTGCCACACAGCGAACGCCACAACGTTCTTCGGCGCACAATCTTCAGAAATCGCATAATCAGCCGAAATGGCGTTTGACGCGGTTGGACTATTATCTTTAGGGTGCAGTGAAAGATGTATTCTATGCCAAGAATCCGCAAACAATAGATGAGCTGAAAGACGAGATAGGAGCCGCTATTGCCAGGATAAGGCCCGAAACAATCGAAAATGTGGTCAAAAATTGGACCGATGGAGTGGCATACTGCCAAGCCAGCCGTGGTGGTCATTTGTCCAAAATTATTTTTAATAAATAAATGTCATGAACCGACCTTTCAAATAAAACTTTGAACATTGAAAAATATTCAGCTGTTTTGTTTTTATAGCAAAATTAGATTCCAATTTTTATATGGACCACCCTTATTTAAAAAAATGCATCGCATAAAAACGAAAAATCGATGCCGCATTAGTCTTAACGATTGCCACAGATGTCAAGCATTTCCATATATTAAAACACTCCCAAAAACTCGAATTTCATATAATTCGTTTTGCAAAAAGCAGAAAAATAGATCTCTAAAAATTAGGTAGCAGCAATATTTGACTTTCCACGTTATTTGGCCAGTCAAAATTTAGGCCAAAATGCAAATCCATTGAGCTTTTGGAAGTTTAGTATAAACAAGTAAAAAATTTAACTTTCAGGAATCCGACTTTATTGGACTACAAAACTTAAACGAATGTTCATGCACTCCTCATTCTTCTACTGAAAGTGAGATTATAGATGTTCAGTAGAAATCGCCTTATAGTTTTAGACATAAGGACCCAACTGAAACCTATCAATTTATTCTGCTATACATAAAACAAGCTACTTAAAAGATCATTTTTTTTATATTTGTTAATTGTTGAATGAACAGTTTTAAGTTTCTTAAGACATCTTAAGTTTTAAATGGATCTCTTTTTACAATGTCATGAATAAAACGTGTCTATTAGAAATTTTCAATTACTCTTTTTGTAAGTATTAAAATTTTCCCCATTTGCTCTAAGGTAAATTTTTGACGAATGTGCGTTTTGTGTGCCATATTTTTTGTTTTTTTCGATAGCATAGATTTTATGTATCGAAGTTTAAACTATCGAGTATTGGCACTATTAAAAGTATCCCACCTCTATTTTAAGCGTATACTTAAACAAAAAAAAAATAAATAAATTTTGGATAAATTCATCTATTAAATGCAAGTAGAAAAACTACTCATTTGTATATGCAAAATAATACAAATGCCCACCCTGTACAAATGCACGCATAATAACGCTCCCGAAAAGAATAACACCGCTCTTTAGTTTTCTGACATAAATGTTAGAAAGTTATCTAATACCTATTTTTCACAGGAAACTAATAAATCAATATATGCCATAAAAACTAAAATGGAAAGTTGTAAAGATCATAGTACAAAATAAAAAAATTTATTTATAATAAAAAATTAATTGATTGCTTCATCCACAGCAAGCCCATCGCTCTATTTTTCTATGACATAAAGAAATTAACTACACTTCCGTTAGCTAAAAACGGAAATGGAAATTGGAGCAGGCCTACTTACTATAGATAAAAATATAATATATGCAAATTATATTTACATGATTTTGCCCTAGAAATGAAAGTACAAATCATTTATTTTTAATTGATTGTCAATTTTTTCCAATTTCTATATTAAACTCTTCGCTTCGTATAAAATCATAAAAAAAATCAAGATCATCATTACATAATTTAATCGGCAGTGCACCGGAAAACGAAACCGAAAATTTTATTCGCAACAGCAGTTAAAACGAATCGGCAAAATAGGTTTTAAAATGTACGAATTAATACTGAACCATGTTTTTTTTAAATTTCTTTAACGTTTTTAGATTATATTTATGACAACTTCAAATTAAATATTTACTGGCAATTATTTTAGATAATTTGTTTCCTGACGCAACGCAAAATACGAAATTTTTTATATTTCGATATGTGCATGTATCATACACGAACACATGACCGATTGGTGCGACAGGGTTGCCGCGTTATACGAAAAAATTTTCCCTGGTAACAAAAATACATTCGGTGGTGTTGATTTAAAAAAAAAAATATTACTAAAAAAATATTTTTATGTCATTTTATTTAAAAGATGGAATAATAAAGAACTACCAATATTTTAGTGAAAATATAATGTTAACAAAGTATAGTAATAAGCTGCGGCAACTACGTCAATGTTTCAAACAAAAATAATAAATGAAATTTTCATTTATTGAAAATATTAAGGAAAATGTCGAAAAAAAAAATAGTTTTTCGGAGCACGTAAAAACGAATCCTAATAAAATGGTATAAAGTATACGCATTTATCGAAAATAAAAGTGGAAATATCCCCAAAAAATTCGCTTTCCGAAGCAAGCAAAAACGATTCGGAATAAAATGGTTCGATTTGTTTTTTTTCGATTTTCGAACCACGGATAAATAATAGCGAATTTAGTAAAAGCATATTCTTAATGATCCGGATCGCGATATTAGGGGCACTTCGCGTATGCCGAGCCGTAGGCAACCGGACGGGTCACAGGTTGCGGAAAGTGAAAGGCCTTCAGATATGAAGGTTAGCTGCGAATAACCAATAAGTAGTCCCGGACAGCGTTCAGCGGCTAGGAGGGGAGACTGTCAGAGAGGTTTTTGGGTGGCACCGAACTCCTTATAAATCCTGAGTATCTAAGATTTTCCTTGCGTCATGGCGAGTGATTGGGCAATAACCAATCATGCTAACAACCTATGCTTTAGTGCATTGCAAGCCCTCACATGAGTTGGCAGACTCGTGTTGAAGGCACGGTAGCGGAGGAGCTCCTCGCGAGCCAACGATAGCGTCCACAGACTTCCCGGAAGTTTACTGCCAACATGTGCTTAGTCATCAGAGGATGGTAGTTCCTACTAAGCTTCCGCTTTGTGCTTATAACTATCGCGGAAAAACTACCAACCTGAATAAGAGTTAATCTAAACATGGATCAAAACGTAATGATTAGAAAGTCTCCAAGGGGTAATCGCGTTACGAGAAATCCCCCTGCTCCGGCAGCCTGAACATCGGATTTGGGGGTGCAAAATTCATGTCACATTAACACAAATTCACCTATAGCAGAAACCTCAGAGGCGCTATGCTCCAACCGGAGATAAAGGAATTGATGATGATGATAATATGCTTAATGAATTGACCAAAAGAGTATTTATACTTCAGCATTCCAAAGTTGAAGTTCGTCTCCATATTTTTTTGTCCCAACGTGTCTAAAAACTGACAGAAATGATGATGAATGCACCGTGGCAGCCACAACATCATCAGCAATTTTAACGGCAACAGTTGACGTTGCAGCCTCTTTTGCAGCTACAATATGTACATAGTAAGTAGTTGCAACTTGGGTTGTGGGTGTTGTTGCATGCTGCATCATGACAGACATGTGTGCGCATGGGCAAAAATTAGAGAAACGGGACACATTTTCGTTGAATTACGTGACTATAAGAGACTTGTTTGTATGTGCCTAGAAATTTTTTTTTTTGCCAAATATTGATTAATAAATATTTTAAAAATCCTGACGTGTACAAAAATTACAAATTTTTCGCTGTGTAGGTAAAAAGCATAAAGGCAAAAGTGCCCGAGTAATGACGTGCCAGACTAACAAAATGAGCAGTAACTGTTCAAAACTCTCATACGAGAAAAAATAACATTAAATTTTTTATATAAGAACTGTTTTCGAGATTTTTTGGAAAAACATGATATTGACGAATATCTCGAAAACGAATAGCTACAAAAAGTCCCCAAAAACATGTTTTTTGAGAAAATCTAGAAAAAGGTTTTAGAGAAAAAAAAATATTATAATAAGGGGTGTAATTTTCGTTTCAAAATTACCCTAAGAAATCACCTTTTTAAGAAGGTTAATTTTTCATGTAATTAATTCAAATTTTCAGTTATCGATAAATTAATTATGTATTATCGGAACTTGGAACAAAAGGATAAATTGCTTATATTTATTAAAACTAACAAAATCAAAGACATATATTATCAAGGTAACCTGCTTTTCACATATTTTCTCCCAGGTGCGTAAATTCCATGCTGCTGCAGCTCCAGCCGCACCTGCTCTGGAACTGCATTTAATACCGCCAAACCATACAATTAAAATCACGCGGAGACCCGGTTGCAAAAAAAAAAAAAAAGATTCTTAAAATATGTAAAGCAAGTTACCGGCGCCATAACAATAACAATTGAATTAAGCTGCCACATAAATATAAAAATTTTAATGAAGTCATAAAAATGATTAAATTACGATTGGAACATGAAACTGACATTGATAGACGTCCCAGAAAACTCATTACAGTGTCTTTCATAAGACTTCTTTCTAAATTAATAAAACGATTAATGGATATACAATCATTTGATTTATTTGAGTTTAAAACGTAATTACAAAAGGAATTTGAAATGAAATGAAACTATCATGCTCTAGTTTTTTACTTCCTTCCTATGAGAGTTAACTAACATCTTAATATCCCGCGACTTGATAAAGAACTTTCTGTTTTCACTGACGATTTATGGTTAGGAATAAATGGATTTGTGTACTTTTCTTGGCATATCATAAAAAAATGTATGCATATCGGCGAAAATAAGTGAAGCGGGTCACTTTTCCCGCGAACTTCTCAGATTTTGATGATTTTTACATATTAAGTAGTAGTTCGGGAAGTCAAAAGTGACCAAGTCCAAATTGTAAGCTTCCGATTATTTATCGAGCTATCAATAACTGATAATTGCTTTTTTTTTCATTTGAAGTCTTTTCCAAGCCATATATTGAAGATATTGAAGCGAATTTTTTTAAGATGACACAAAATATTAAAAAAATATTTTTTTAAGTTTTTTTTAATTTTTTGATTTTTTAATTTTAAAATTCAAAAGTGAGATTTCCCACTTAAAAAAAAAATTTTTTCATATTATGCATGTAAATGCACTGAGAAAAACAAAAAAGTAAAAGTTTTGCTTAATTTTTTTAATTTGTTATTAATTATACAAAATAATCGGAACACAAAATGAAATTAAATACAAAAAAGAATTAAATAATTTTTTAATTATTTACATTTTAATTATTTTATTTAATAAAAAAGTTGTAAATATATTTAAAAATAAAAAAATTCAATAGGGGGCTCCGCCGCCTGCTTATTTTGCAAATCAGTAGAGATTTTTATACATAACATCCCACTTTAATATCCCCTGCCTTTTCGTTCATGTCTACAGTGTTCATCAAATAATAGACATGTCTTAGTCTATACCAGAGATTAGGGTTACCAGATAGGTCCAGTGAAAAAAGCAGACATTCCACAACACCCTAAATTCTTGAACAGAATGAATGGGTCTATTTCTCCAAGTATAAGAGGACGAAATACAAAAAACATTCATAAAAATATCTTCTTCTGGCTTGGGACTTGGGAATATATAATTTAAACCCTGTTTGTTTTGGTACTCTTTTGTGGAGAATGTGCTTAAGGGGGTTCTTACTATGTAATACCTCATTTCCGAACGCTATATTCAAAAATTTATTACTAGAAAACTACAAATGATTTCGGGAAGCAGCTTTTTATATTGTTATCATTCATTATTGAACTTTAAATAGTTTTTTTGGTTTTACATAAAAATTACGTGTGTGACCGCTACACGTCCTTCACTGCGTCCTCGTCAAAAGTGTCCAGGGCGCACGGGGTGAACGATTTTGACCGATCAGATTATCAGAAACCAAAAAACTTTAAAAATTAATTTTTCTCATCCCCTTGGCTATGGATAGACATGAGCTTTTTCAAAAATTCAAAAAATTCTAATAATAATAGAATTTTGAAAAAACATTTTTTTTGATTCACTTTTTTTTTCTGCTTTTCAAGGCTGTTAAAAATTTTTGGACAAGAATTTCCAAAAAACCTCGAATCTATCTATCTATCTAGTATGACAAGATCGGTCAGGCGGTTTTTTGGAAAACGTTCACCCCACGAGCCCGTCCACAGTTAAATCCTTTTACCAGCGTATTTCTAACACTATTTAGATAAAAAAAATGTAAAAAAAATCGATTTTTTGAAACTGTACATATTAAGACCCCCTCAAATACTTTAAAAGATATGAACATTTGTATGACAAAAGTTGATCCGTCTAATCGAGAAAAAAGCAAACAAGCGACCGCGAGACAGAAAAAGCGAACACATGATAATCCAACCCGAGATTATGAAAAGCATTTTGATGAAAAACTCTGTCCTGCCAACTTTTACCTTTTTAAAAACCCTGACCCCATAAATAGAGCACTTAAAAATTAAAGCTGAATTTGTTTTAAAGCGATACCAAGTTAATTTTAAAAAACAAACAAAAAAATGCTCTTACGCATTTACAAAATAATCCATGCAGATATTAAAATGTAAAAGAGAAAAATGTTTTTTTAAGGCTAGGAAAAACTGCCGGATGAGCAGCCTTTAACCAACAGCCAACATTCCACACTTCACATCCAGTTGGATGTAAACTAGGCAAAGTGGTTGGCAGCGGGGTAATTAGGAACGTGGGAGCAAGAGTAAGTGCAACTTAAGGAGAGAGAGAAAAAAATAATATGAAATAATTTCATGAAATATGATAAACATGCGAAAAGAGCAAAGATTTTTCCAGCTACCAGCAACATTTTTTGCGCATATTAAAAATGGCGTCGCAGCCAACGCGACGCGACGTCAGCGTCGGCGTCAACCGCGACATGCTAATGCAGCGCAGCGAAATGAGGTCAAGAAAAACACTTTTATTTGAAAGCTGAAGCAAGAAGGCAATTGGAAATCTTGCAGGCAGACATATTAAAGTCAGATCAAAATCACAAATAATTAAAAATGTATAAAATAAATATGCAAATTTTTGCCCAAAATATGAATAATAATCAAGTTAGATATCAAAAGAACTAATTAGCATATAAATAAATAAAAATAAAAAAATGCCAAATAAGGGCAGCAACAAAGCGCCCAAGTAAAAGTAAAGCATTGTACAGCTTTAGATACAAATGTATCTATGGGATTGCTTTATATGGCGCATCTGCTTTACACAGTTACAAAATGCAAATATCTAGAGAATAAAAAAAAAAACAAAGCAGCGGCACATATAAAAGCCAAAGTTGGTCCATAGACTGTTTGTAACAGTAGGTCAAAGCGCTTAACACCTTTTTCCTATGCAACTGCCCTTTGCCCAGCCAGTACAGCGCCTAACTGTCCAAAACTGACCCATAAAATGGCAGACATTCCATGAAGTTCCATATATGTATGGTAAGTAAAAACCTGGTGCATAACTGCAAAATATTTGCCTGAAACTGGCTTAGATACTCCGTAGCAGCAGCAGCTACTTTCGGTCAGGCAGTGTTTTATGGCTTTCAACTTTGTAGCTGACTTTTATGTCACACTAGTCTTACCAGTCTCTAGAGCTGCGCTTTACATAATAATAAAAAAAAATATATATAGTATATGTACTACAATATAAAAAATAAACATTCTACAGTTGGCTTGGCAGACTTGGCCAAGTTTAAGAACCCCATGTAGCTCAGTTACATGCCATAAAAAAATACTTGGAAATGATTATAAAACAACAGAGCCAGAAAGTCATTATGTAGTATAATATTTTTATATATATAGCATTAAATTATTTTGTTTTTATTTTCTTATAAATAATCCTGCTAATTAACAGCGATAAAAGAATATACTACAATTCTAGTACGGTTTGTGGGAGCCTAGTTAGAAAAGATTATAATAATAAAATAATTATAAGGGTATATTGCTAAATGGCTAGTTACTGCAGTTTGTTAACCCACTAATTGCCCAATAGTGACTTTAGGCTCTCATTGTATTTTTGCCAATAATTAAAAAGTATAAGCTTTTTTCTTTTTGAAAACTTGTAAGGCAGTTCCTAATAAACAAACTAAGTTATAAAAGATTCGAAAGATTTATGTTATGCAGTTTGTTAACCCACTCATGCCCAATAGTGACTTTAGGCTCTCATTGAATTTTTGCCAACAATTTAAAAATTACAAGATGTTGCACCTTTTTTTTGTGTTTGGCAGTACCTAATAAGCAGTTATCAAATATTTAAAAGATTTAAGTTATGCAGTTTGTTAACCCTCTAATGCCCAGTAGTGACTTGAGTTTTTTATTGCATTTTTGCCCATAATTAAAAATGTACAATATTTTGCACCTTTTTTTTTTGTTCCCACTAAACACACTACAAAAATTATAAAATATTTGAAAGATTTAAGTTATGCAATTTCTTAACCCTCTAATATCCAATAGTGACTTGTGGCATTTATTGTATTTTGGCAAATAATTAAAAAAGTAGTTTTTGGCTAATAAACACTTTAAGTTATGAAAGTTAAAAAAAAAATTGCAAACTTTTTAAGATACTTTACTTTATAGGCATTTTCGTGGATTTTTTCCGTTTTTTTTTTTTGCGAGTTAAAAGTCATAATTGTTTTTTAAAATACCATAACAAAAAAATAAAATCAGAATCTTTAAAGAGAAGTTCTTTAAAATTTGGCCCAATATGAGATGAAGTTTGGGAATTATTTTTGCTTTGATGAAAAGACATGTAAACTTCCTGTTTTGATTGAGGTCATTTGAAGCATTTTGATCTCGAAAAACTCAAAAAGGCGCCAGAAAAATGGCTGCTCTTGTCGGCATCTGTACGCAGAACAACGTCCCCGAATTTCAGTTCTGCAGCCTCTTGTAGTGAAATTAAATAAAAAAAATGGCGGACGTAAAGTCCGGCGCGGACGACTTTAGGATACCCTGTACCACTAGCTTGTAATAAAGTTCCGATTTCTTCACAAAAAACCTCAAACAGAAGAATTTTTAAGCAAAAAACTTTTTTTGACCGATCGTTTCTATGGGAGCTATATGATATAGTCAACCGATTTCAATAAAATTTGACACAGTGTTAAATACCTTAAAAGATATGAATGCCGAATTTATTTCAAATATCTTTACAAACAAACGAAACACATCGAATTTTGTATAAAAAACGTGTTTTTGGACCGATTGGTCCTATGGGACTATATGATCTAGTCAAACGATTTGGATTAAATTTAGTACAGTAGCTTAAAAACTATAAAATACTCACGAATGTCAAATTTCGTCCCAGATATCTTGATAAACAAATTGAAACACAACAAATTTTGTTAAAAAATCGATTTTTTGGTACATTGATTGGGATCTATAAAACTTTCGAATACCAAATTTTGTTCACGATATCTTGCATAAGTAAACAAATTAGTTGATCTAAAGACGTCTTTACTTCTATGTCCAGGTCATTTCAAATCATTTCAACCATGGGAGCTATATAATTCATCCCACTATATCGACAAAATAAAATAAACTTGCCTCCTATTAAATAATATGGGATCTAATGTGAAAGTATTGGTAACTCTAGCTCTTACCATCTCTGAGATCTAAGCGTTCACATGGACGGACAGACAGACATGGGTATATCGACTTCTCTATTCACCCTGATCATATTTTAGGTAACTTTGGGTGTCTCCGACGTCTCCTTCTATATGTTACATACATTTTCGACTTTCACAGGAACTTAATATACCCTTGGTACCATACGGTACAGGGTATAAAAAGTTGAAAATCTTTTAAGATACTTTATGTTAATAAGCACAGCAGATGTATTTTCTGTGGATGTATTATGCGAGTTATCTGTCGGAATTGTTTTTTGAAATCCCATAACAAAATAAAATTAGGATCTTTAAAGGGAAGGTTCATTTAAATTTGGCCCAATATAAGACGAAGTTTGGGAATTATTTGTGCCCTGATGAAAAGACATACAAACTTTCTGTTTTGATTGAGGTCATTTGAACATTTTGATCTCGAAAAATGTCCCTGAATTTCAGTTCTGCAGCTTCTTATAGTGAAATGAAATGAAAAAAGTTTTTTGTTTATTGAAATAAATAGCCTGTACTAAATCAGAATGAATTTTGACAAAAAATTTATAGAATCGTGGACGTTCGAAAAAAAACATTTTTTTACCTTTTTTGTAAAATGACCTTGCTTAAAAATAAGAATTTAACAATTTTTTATGAATATTGGTAGTATAAGCATTGCACAAAATTATAATACATCTTTTTAAAAATGTTTTAAATGAAGGGAATCGGAACAAAAAATCACGACCTGTGCTCAGATCCTGATAAAAAACATAGTTCCGAGAAATACGCACGCGATTTAGGTGCGTTCAAGATGGTCTATTTCTATAAATATCGATCGCATCGAAAAATCCCCCACATATTCAACAAATGTGTAGTTTTTCTTTTAGCATAAAAAAAAATCGATTTTCTCAATCAAATTTGAAAGAACCTTTCCTTAATACTACAAAAGTTGTTCCTAGCAAAAATAAATAAATAAAATCAAAGTTCAAAAATTTTATTACCGTCTTATTTTGGATTTAAGTCCTTAAGGAGCTTCTTCAGGTTTTCCAAGATTACACTTACCTGTAAAAAAAAAAAAAAATAATAATTTTTATTAGTTTTAAAAGTAATTTTTAAACTTAGAAAAATTATTCATCCATTGTTAAACGAATCTTTTCAATATTGGCGTTGGAGGGTTAAAATATAATATAAAATGATTTTTAGCGATATTTTCGCTACTTCAAATGTAAAGGGTCTCGCTGGATAAGGTACTGGAAACGAGTTTTTAAAAACTAATAATGGAGTTCGAGGCATATAACAAAAAAAAAAAATTTTGGTGTGGAAAGGAATCGCATACTTTTTCTGTTTGTCTGTCTGTCTATGGCATCGTAGCTCCCGAACGCATGCAGTGATTTCAATTTAGTTTTTTTTGTATTAAAGGTGACTTATGTGCGAGTGTTGTTAGACATGTTTGGTGAAAATCGGTTGAGCCGTTTAAAAGTTGTGGGAGTAAAAGTGGGGAGAAAAACATCAACTTTGTCCGATTGGCTTAAAATTTGGTCCTATTGTAGCTGACGACGTCACTGATTCGAATCTGAGGTTATTTTTGCTCTATCTCTTCTCGTTTAGAAGTAATGGCCATTTGAAGTTAAAAACATAAACTTTGTCGATTGGCTTAAAATTTGGTCTATTAAAGCTGACGACGCCACTGATTCGAATCTGTGGTTATTTTTTCTCTATCTCTTTGCGTTTTTGCTCTATCTCTTCGCGTTTAGAAGTTATGGCCATTTGAAGTTAAAAACATAAACTTTGTCCGATTGGCTTAAAATTTGGTCCTATTGAAGCTGACGACGCCACTGATTCGAATCTGAGGCTATTTTTGCTCTATCTCTTCTCGTTTAGAAGTTATGGCCATTTGAAGTTAAAAACATCAACTTTGTCCGATTGGCTTAAAATTTGTCTGTCTGACTGTCTGTCTGTCTGTGGCATCGTAACTCCCGAACGCATGCAGTGATTTCAATTTATTTTTTTTTGTATTAAAGGTGACTTATGTGCGAGTGTTCCTAGACATGATGAAAATCGGTCGAGCCGTTTAAAAGTTGTGGGGAGTGAAAGTGGGGAGAATGCGTAAAAAAAAGCAAACGAGCTTGACCTTAAATGTAATCTATACCTTAACAAGAATCTAAATTATAGTAAGTATATTTTAATATACTAAAGTCTAACTTAACCTAACCTACCTATAAAAAAGTATGAAATAAAAATTAAATTAAAAATTTAAAAAACCCCCGAACTTAAGTAATTTTCATTTAAAAAGTGAAAAAATAATAAAAGAAACTTAATGTTAAAGTACCTAAGAATCTATTAATAATTCTAAAAAATACGTCGCGTTGGGGGACCGCTCCTAAACTAACAATTTAAATACAAATAGTCTAATTAAGCAACAAAGATTAACTTAAAAACAAAATTAAGAAAATACTTCAAAAACTTTCATAGAATTACTTCAAAAAATTTGCATGTAAGATACGACCGTCAACGACGTCTGCCCTCGCGTGTCCCCCAACGCGACGTATTTTTTTAGAATTATTAATAGATTCTTAGGTACTTTAACATTAAGTTTCTTTTATTATTTTTCACTTTTTAAATGAAAATTACTTAAGTTCGGGTTTTTAAATTTTAATTTAATTAATGAAATTGTTTCAATTAATTTAAATAATTAAAAAAAATTGTGCTTTAGCAATTTAAAAAATTTTATATTAAGATAAAAAATAAATCAATATTTTTCATTATATAACTAATAAGCATATTATACTAAATTTATTGTAATTTTTGACATATTCTGATAAAAAAAAATAAAATTTCATTCAAAAACAAAACCTTAAAAATTATTGTTTTTTTTTAACATTGTTAAAAACGCGTGTTAAAAAAAAAAAATGGTGATTGATGGTCTTATTGTTTAAGGAACATACTTACAAAAAAATAAAAATAAAGTAAATTATACATTATACAAATTTATTAAAAATTTTTCAATCTTTTGACAAAAGTAACAATTTTCATACATTGAAAAAAAAATTAAAAATAGTTTTGATTCATATTCACACCAAATAAGATATATACAAAATCGCGTGTTAAAACAAAATGGTGATTGACATATTTAAGGAAGATACTTTAAAAAATAAGAAAATATCGCATATTTTTTTAAAAAACTGTGTTAAAAAATATATTTTTTCAAAAGAGCCCTGTTTCCAAATTAGATTTTTAAAAAATTGCTTCAAAAATAGTCAATAGCTTAGACATCATTAAATAAAAACAAAAAAAAAAATTTTTTTTCCTAAATTAAGCTCAACGCGTTAAGTTGCAAAATTTAAATTTTAGGGGAAAACTATATTTTGAGTTTTCAAAAATCGCTAGGGCCAGTTTTCAGCTAGACCCTTTAGTCTTAACTTTTTTTTTTTAATTAAAGAAGCCCTCAGCAGAAATGCCTTTCGGATTTTATTTTTACCTTGAATTCAAACTCAGATTCCACGAGCACAAAAACCTCCCAACCCGCCTATGTAATTTGCGATCTAATGTTCCAAATAGTGCTATCCCAAATTGTCATCTTATTACCTCAAATAAGAAGATCATGAAATTATAATATTACCCACACACACACACAAAGAAACACATTAACATACAGCTGATAAGAATGGCAACAAACAACAGTTACAACAGACACCAAATAAGAGTCAACAAACATAGCCAAACAACTTTATAAGACAACCAAGTCAGTTGCCTTGAGTGTTGTATGTTGCTGTGTTTTATTTGTCTTACTTAGGAGGCATGTTTGTGTGTTGGATGTTGCGCCGTTGTTGCAACTCTGTGTCGGCTAATTTGCGCCGCCAAAGCATACGCTGCAACCAAACGGTCACACTGGCAGGCAGGCAGGCAACACGGTGGCAGTCAAGCCAAAATCTCTCTCCACTATGTAGTTTATATGAGGTGAGGTGATAACTTTCAACGGTTTCACGTTTGAAATTGGAATTGACGTAGTAAAGCGAGCCTGGTGACTGCATTGCCATGGGAAATTAATGAATTAAGATGCTTCGGTGTTGCAAGCAGAAAAAAAAAACAACAAAAAAACTAAATAAAAATAAGTAATGCTCACATTACATTAGCAGACGCTGCCACCGCTGCTGCTGCTGCTGCTGGCGCTTCCAGCAGCCATTGCCAATGCCGCAAAGTGCCAAAGTCAAAGCTGAATCCAAGATATTGTAAGGTAAGTTAAGATAAGGTAACGTAAGGCAAGGTAACGTAAGGTAAGGTAAGGCATGCCATGCCATGCCACCGAGCAACTCATTTCCACGACACTCAAATGAGCAAAATTATTGCGGTTAAGTACGAAAAGATTTCTTCTTCAGTACAGCCAACAAAATCGGAAAGTAAGCAAAAGAAAAGTTTTGCTTGTTAGAAAAATTGCAATTTTTCCTGCTTCTTCTTCTACAACAACAACAGCAACAACTGCTACTACTATCTGTTTCTATTCTGCAAATCGCATCGAGGAAATTTTTATACACTATGCGTAGAATGGGTGAAAGGGTATCTTAAGTTCATGAAAAATAAACAAGTGAAATTAAAAGATAAATAATAATATAAGAATATATTGGAAAGGATGTTCACTCGAAATTCAATTTCATTAAAGGACCTGAAGTGGCTCTTCTTATAGCTAAGTCATCGGCACTTTCCTTTTGCTTTTGCATTACTAGAAAGAATTTACAAAAAACAGAAAGTTTTCCTAAATTCTAGGTTATATTGTGCTAACTGAAAAGTTTTACATTTTACATAAAAACCATCTTAATAAAAATTATCCTTAATAATATACAAATACTTCTTCGAGTACTTTTGACACCACAAAACCGAGCGCGAAATTCTTTTTTTTTCAGCGAAGAAATATTATTTATTGAAAAATAAATAAATAGCTTGTATGCAAAAATACAGGAACTAATTATTAGTACCTTTCCAACTAAGCAAATCTAAAAAAAATGTTTTTAATACTTAGTTGCCATAGTAGTAAGAGCTCAAGAGCAAATTTTTTCGATTTCGGTGGAAACATATTTATCAAGAGAAGGCAATAGATACAGGACTCATTTTGTAGATCAATTCCAATACATTCGAAATAGTTCCTGGACATCATTGTACAAAATCCTGACCATTTGCTGGTACAATACAGATTTTGCGAAAAATTCTAAAATCGATTTAGTTGGAAGACGATATATCATTTTGTGATTAATTTTAAATACTTCAAAAAAATATTCGGATCTTATTGTGAAAAATCCTACCAATAACTTTAACTTAACTTTAAACAGACATTCTGCTTTAAGCAACTGATATTTGATAGATCATTTTTAACTGAAATCCTATACAAAGTTCCGACAAGTAAGTATATTTTCCCAGCTCAAATTCTTCTTTTACTGTATTAAAGATTAAAAAAAACGATGCAATTTGGGCCTTTACGAATTTGGCAATATTTCGGAATCAAAATCTTTACGATTGTAACACTACAACTTTTAAAGCAAATATGGACATTTTTATTTTTTTGGTGTGACGCAACGTCTGTGACAAATTATAGAAAAAAAAAAGTTAAAAGAATAATCTTATAAAGTTTTTTAGACAGTCCTATATTAATTTTAAAAAATGCACCAAAAATGGGTCTTACAGAATAAAAGATATAAGCAAAACAACGAATGGCGTTACGTTATAAAAACTTAAAAGTAGGTTTTGACTTGGATTCTAAAATCGCAAATTTTTTTCAAACTGGTCAAGTTTTTTGGTATAAGGTTTTTCTTAGTATTATTTTTCAAAATGTTAGTTAGTTTTCTTTGATAGCCTTAACTAAACTTCCTGGCGTGACGTTATTCAAATTTTCATTTAAATCTTTTGCAAACAATTTTTTTTCATGTTATTATCTTGATTGATTAAAAAATAACGAAGCGGGTTTAAAATCGCAAGATTTTGACAACTGGATGAGTTTTTGGTATGCAACTTTTGTAGTATCGTCTTTGTCATTATCAAATCCTGTATCCTGGAGCATGGAGCCCCAACAAAGCATTTTCATCTGGTCCATTTGTTGGCTAAGTTCTTTAATTAATTTTACGATTTCCCTCATTCGTCAATTGCTTTTTTTGGAATTCTCTATCATCATCGTCAGTTCCTGTATCTCCCACTGCAGCAAAGGGTTTCAACAAATCATTTTCATCTGGTCGACTTTCCACATTCATCGATTTATTTTTGTAGACTTTTTCTCGTATTCCGAACAAGGGCTTTAGGACTTCCGTAGCATATTTTAGCTTAAAATAGTTGGCCATTGCCTCCAAGTTAAATTTTTTAAATTGGTTATATTTGGCGGAGGCAAGAGAGTTGGTCGATTTGTGATATATCGCTTTTTCAGTATGATTTAAAGATTACGATTTATTAAATCAAATAACCCTATTTCTGATCATTTTTACAAGTCCAAGTACCTGGCGTTACGTTATTCAACCTTTTGTTTTAATATCATTTTTGATTGTGGTCAGTAGAAGATGTTCTTAAAATTGAGCAAATCTGAGCATAATACGAATTTTAAGCATTTTTCACCATTTTAGAATCCTAGTTGCGAGAGCATCTAAATTTACTAATTATAAATATTATAACATATTCCCCCTGCTCCGGCAGCCTGCACATCGGATTTGGAGGTGCAAAATTCATGTCACATTAACACAAATTCACCTATAGCAGAAACCTCAGAGGCCGTATGATCCAACCGGAGACAAAGGAATTGATGATGATGATAACATATTTTAATACAACTTTTTTTTTCTCGGTCAAGTTGAATCTTTGCCATATATATTTCTATTTTTAAATTTTTTTATGCAAAGCTAATACATTTCTCCCTAATCTCCATAAAGAGCATCCTCAAGTCGCAGTTAACAACTGCTAAACGTCCTACTTATTTCTTTTTTTGGTCGGTACTAAGATGGCGCTTTAGTTTGGCTGCCGCAAAATGCGAATGCAAATCGTGAATTAAATTTAAACAGAAAAATCACAAAATAAATAAATGGGGACACTGCCAAGCGGCTAAGACTCCGATTCAGTTGTAGAATCTCTCTGACTGGTGTGCAAATTGTAGGTATGCCTGAAGCAGGGATAAGGGATGGAGCACCATGCACCATAGCGGACTGCCTGCCTTCTGCTTGTCATTGATAGCAAACGTGAGTAAAAGAAATCAACATCATGTTGCAAGTAACTTGGCTAACGATCCAGCCAGCTGATTGCCATGGCCAACGCTTTTGCATTTTACATTTAAAACGCTGTATTCAAGCAAATTGGCACATTAGACAAATTGTTGTAGACAGCACCATGCTTCATGCCCCATGCTGTAGCCAGCAGTCAGCAGGCAAACAGTTGCTAGCAGTATTGGCCACAAGCTCTTGCCACTGAAGACGTTTCAATAACCAAATGCCAACCGCAAATGCAGCTAACTGCAAGCTGATGCTGTTGCTGCCAACACATCATAAATCATATGTGGCCAATACTAGACCAAACCACAAAGAGTTTTAAAAATTAATCAACTCCCACCAGTCCAACAGTCAAGTGAGAGCAGACAGTTCAATAAGTCAGTGGGAGACCCTTCACCCACCACCGTCCTCCCTTCTCCATTTCACTATCAGCCAACATTCAGCACTCAATGCGATCAAATGTCAGCCGCAAGTGTTGTGGTAAGAGTGTTGCTAGCTGTTGCTAGTTGTTGTTGTCGGTTGGATGTTGGTTGCTGATGCCCCATACACAATACACACAATTTAAGCCATCATTGACCCATTTTTCATATTGTTGTCTATACTTATGTATGTTTGTAGCTTAGTTGGATTGCTTGCCACATGGGAATCTCTTGGCCAAGTCTTAGCTATGATCTGTCTGGCCGTAACGTGTTGCCATTTAATTGGCTCAGTTTCAGTACTCGCCAAATATGTCGTAAGTAACAACAAAAACGATGAGAGCTGCCTCTGATGACTTTGACACTTTTTTTTTATGTCAAACTGCGTAACTTTGTCGCCCTGTCAGAACCCTCTCTAAGTTTTTGTTGTTTGCGGCCTGTCTTCTTTATCAAAAAAAATGAGAGAATCATTCGAGACGATGCACAACTGTTGGATACACTGCAGCTGTCTTATAGACCCGTGGCCATTGATAGCTAGTTTCCTTACAGATGGTTAGGTTGGAATTTTAAGTAAAGTTCGAAATTTCTTTGATTATGAAACTCACATTCACATGAGTCGATTTGCTGAATTTAGTGACTATTCAGCATTTGGTAATGAACCTCGTGAAAGTGTCTCTCATTATGCAAGGTTCCAAAATACTTGGAAATACTAGTGCTACCGGTAGTAATCCGTCACTTCCATTGAAAATTTTGACATTTTTAGCATAAACGTGCCACAACATTTTGACTGATGAGCGCCTTTTGTTTGATTTACAGTGGCTTTAAAATTTTGGCTCTGCCAAAGAATGATTTATTACTACTTTCGACATGGACTAGCTCGAGAGGAGTTCGAGGAACAAACTATTTAGCTTTTTGGCCACTGTAAAACGCTGGTTTGCAGAATCTGGTAGCGGTTGATTAGCACTCACTAACGAATTTCGTAAAGATCATCCAAAATCGATCATAATCGCAGAGAACATCGATGCCGCAAATTTATATTAAGATTGTGGTGTTACATTTTGTTAGATTAAGACATCCCTTTGGCAATAGTTCCGCCAGCGTGAATTTAATATTGGTAGAACTTTAAGGCGATCAGAAGATATCTTGGGGAGCGCACAAAAAAAAAGAAGTAAAGTTTTGGAAATACAAACGCGTTGCTTCAAGAGATTGTTCGTGACGGACGAGGAATCTCAGTAGTATACCTATGAGAGATACGATAGCTTAGGTCGCGAAAATAGTCTGATCCGAGTCAAAACGACAATGAGAGACTATGTCCGGTTGTCGCATCGTCCGAGCAATATATAAAAATTATCATATAACATTTTGTTAGATTAAGGCATCCCTGGGCCTGAACTTTTATTGCTTGAAAGAAAAGAAGAACAATTTTGGAAATACAAGCGCGTTGTTGCAAAAGTAGTATGCCTATGAGAGATGCGATAGCAGAGATTACAAAAATACTCAGATCCGTTTGTCATATCTTCCGAACACTATGACCAAGGTACAACTCAAAGCGAACTTCCCAACTCCAGTGATTCCACAAGAGTAGGACTATGATGATGTAGAAGTTGTGACGAGCCAGAGATTACAAAGATACTCAGATCCGAGTCAGAACGGCAAAGGGAGACTGTGTCCGTTTATCATATCTTCCGAACACTATGACCAATGTACAACTCAAAGCGAACTTCCCCCAAAGGGAGACTGTGTCGGTTTGTCATATCTTCCGAACACTATGGCCAAGGTACAACTGAAAGCGAACTTCCCAACTCCAGTAATTCCACAAGAATAGGACTAGGATGATGTAGAAGTTGTAACGAGCCACTGCTTCATAGGTCTTATGAATGTTTCCTAAAACGATTTTCGTCGCAGCTGCGGAGATGAGGAAGAGTCCAACATCTGTTATGCGACTGCGCTACACTTCTTAGGAATCACACTCAGTACTTGGGAAGCCCTTCTTTTAAGAAGCTAATCAGAACATAAAGGACTTGATTTTTTCATTCGAAACTTTAAAATGGCTCAGGAAGCACGATAATTTAGCACCCGCTGCTTATTTTACCTCCCCACATCCAGCATTTATACAATCTTCCACCCTACCAATCCTTTCTCTTAGGTTAAGTTGAATAGACTGCTCATAACTGAGATCACCCAGAGACCATTTGGCGTATTGCGATGTCTAATTAAGGAAAGAATTAAAAGAAGGGGAAATGGGTAAAGGAGGATTAAAAACTGTTGCCCAGACCTTCAAAAAATCGTTTACCAGGAAACTGAGTTCGTCTTCTTCGGACACTCGCAGAGCAGGTTAGGGATGCTCTCTGTCATCTTCTCGTCTACGCAGAAGTCGTGATGAACTGTGGGTAACCTAACTTATGTCTATGAGCTCGAAACTAAACAATAACTGAAACTTTCGAAGATAAACCAAATCAATATAAGTACTATGCGGATGAAGTACTTCGAAGAAATAATAGCCTGTTTTTTCGGAATAAGCAATTGAGGTGCTACTGATCTACTTAACGGTTAATTCTTACTTTAAAAAAAAAAATGCCAGATTCATTCATCATTCATCTTGCCCGTGCTCTTATACGGCGCAGAAGCATGGGTTGTGTCACGGACAGATGCATCTGCTCTTGGGGTGTTTGAGAGAAAAATTCTTCATAAAATCTTCGGTCCCTTTCGTTTTGAGGACGACTATCGCATACGGATGAACCACGAACTGTACGAGCTCTACGATGACATAGACGTTGGCCAGCGCATCACAATACAATGTCTGCGCTGGCTCGGCCATGTCGTACGATGCTCCAGCGAAAACAGTATTTCGACGAAGGAAGACGAAGTTGACAACCATGACTCCGATGGAAAGATCAAATGAAGGAGAACCTATCCTCCCTTGCTATTTCTAATTGGAGAAGGCGCGCACAAAGCAGAGGCGCCTGGGCGAGCTGCTGAGGTCGGCCGTAACCCGTTAACGGGTTCTCATGGCCACACAATGAATGTATTCGCTAGAAGTGTTCGGTAAAATGAGAATCTCAAATCAACAAGTCCGAATTATTAATTACACTGTCCAACAGTGAAAAAGAACTTTTCAAGTGACCTAGTGTACGTTGTAGGTCTTGACGAGTAGATCACGATAGCGTTTTTCAAAATTGTCTAACACCCCCAAAATCGGAAGTTATCGCTTAAAAACCGTTTTTCGGGTACTGCGATCACTCCCACTATCACAACGTCGCCATTTTTCAACCAATTTTCGATTGCTTTACGGTTTTGGAAAGAAGAAGATTCAAGCTTTAAGATGATATACATTTGTTTATACTTCATACAAAGCAACTACGAGATTTTTTAAAAGTTATCTAAGATTTACACTTTTTTTTTAGATTTTCACACTTTGAAGTCATTTTTATATAACATTTTGTTAAAACACCTTTACTTTTTTACATTTAATCTTAAAGAAATTTTAATTCCGAGTAAGAAAAGTTTTGGTTTATTAAAATCGGTCGATAAATGCTTAAGTTACGACGCTTATTGTAAACAAGAAAATTCAATTTTCATCGACAAAAAAAAAATGTTTTAGATGGATAATTCGTTTGTTCATGAAGATATCGTAACCAAATTTGGTAAAATGCTTAAGAACAATAAAAAACTTACAAGTGCCAAATTTGGTCTCAATATTTTAAAAAACAAACGAAATACAACAAATTTTGTTAAAAAATCGATTTTTTGACCGATAATTCCTATGGGAGCTATATGATATAGTCTACCGATTTTGTTGAAATTTGGCACATTGCCTAAGTCCTCTAAAAAATTTCAAAACGCCAAATTTTAACAAAATCGGTTGACTATATCATATAGCTCCCATAGGAATTATCGGTCAAAAAATCGATTTTTTAACAAAATTTGTTGTATTTCGTTTGTTTTTTAAAATATTGAGACCAAATTTGGCACTTGTAAGTTTTTTATTGTTCTTAAGCATTTTACCAAATTTGGTTACGATATCTTCATGAACAAACGAATTATCCATCTAAAACATTTTTTTTTTTGTCGATGAAAATTGAATTTTCTTGTTTACAATAAGCGTCGTAACTTAAGCATTTATCGACCGATTTTAATAAACCAAAACTTTTCTTACTCGGAATTAAAATTTCTTTAAGATTAAATGTAAAAAGTAAAGGTGTTTTAACAAAATGTTATATAAAAATGACTTCAAAGTGTGAAAATCGAAAAAAAAAGTGTAAATCTTAGATAACTTTTAAAAAATCTCGTAGTTGCTTTGTATGAAGTATAAACAAATGTATATCATCTTAAAGCTTGAATCTTCTTCCAAAACCGTAAAGCAATCGAAAATCGGTTGAAAAATGGCGACGTTGTGATAGTGGGAGTGATCGCAGTACCCGAAAAACGGTTTTTAAGCGATAACTTCCGATTTTGGGGGTGTTAGACAATTTTGAAAAACGCTATCGTGATCTACTCGTCAAGACCTACAACGTACACTAGGTCACTTGAAAAGTTCTTTGATTTTTTTCAATTCTGTAGGACAGTGTTATCGCTATAATGTGAGCATATCGATTCAAACATCGAATTGATGCTGATGGTTCAGCATCCCATAACTAAAGCTTGTTTCCGCACATAAAAAAAAATCTTTATGATCTTGATTTTACAATCTCTAAGGAATCAGGAAAAGCATTCTAAATTCATAGTTTGGTGCTATCTCAGTCTGAGTGAGAAAGTGTCTTGCAAATTGATACTGGGAGAATAATTTAAACAATATTAAAGCTGTTTCGCAACTTGAAAGAAAGTGTTGCCATTGTAAAATATAAAAAAACTCGTAATAATTTCTACAGCACCTTGATTCTAGTAAACCAGTATCTTACTGTACCCAAAACCGGGTGAATTTGTCTTCGAAATTCTGCTGCGCAGCAAAGAAAGAAGATGGCAACACAAATCGAAAAACTTTAACTTTATCTCTTGACAAATTATTCGTCGAGATCAATGTGTGGATTATCTCATATGTTAGAAATAAACATTTTGATATAAACAACTTATAATACCCTTGACCTTATAGGTAAAGGGTATCAAAACACTTTTTCATAGAATTATGTTTTTGTCATGCGCTTTAATGAAATTTTGTTAGCTTTTTCTGTAATGTCATCGCATTGCTGCTGGCTGGGCTCTTTTTGATGACAATGACTTGAGATGGTCTTTGGCATCATCATCAACATCATCATCATCATATAATAGTGGTTCTTTTTTATTTGGTTGTTTCTAGTTGTGGTTTATGTAAGGTCTGTATGGCTGTTCTATAACTGGCATAGATTTGAAGATGAAGCGAATGCGTTTTACGGAGCACGTTCGTATATTCTAGAAATTTTGAATGTTTTAAGTTACATAAAAGTCTCTCAAATTATGTTGTTTTAAGGTTCTTTAAGCCCTTTTAATGATTCATAATTATTTAACCAACTCAATCCGCTGGAGTTCATTTTTGAGGGCAGCATAACATTTTGCATGCACCAGCTTCAATAAGTAATTTTATGGCCTGCCACATAATTACAAATTCATTTGGCACAATTATGCGCCTCATGTGATTTTCCGTGATTTTTCAACACGCGGCATGCGGCACGTCAACTTTTCATGGCCAATAGCAGCTGCCACATTGCATGACTGCCAAGCTCTTCAAGTGCTGCAACGTCCAACAGCCTGTTGCCAGTTTTGGCACAATTGCAACACACGCAGCATTCTTGCAACTTCAATGGCGCTGACGATGGCAATGGCGACACACATTTAATTGCATTTGGCAAACGAGTGCAACAAGTGAAACAAGTGCCACGGCCATAAGTAAAAGAAAACTCAAATAAACACATGCAACAAATAATTTAATTTTTTTTGCATGCAACATGAACGCATTAAACTTGCCACCAGGGCACTAAATTAAAAACTTAATGAAGTTGGAGTTGTAGTTGTACTTGCAGCTACTCCTAACTTTTTCCAAACTGGACTCTATCTGCAGCAACCAATGCCTCATAAAAAACTTATCCTGACAATCTCATTGCAACATTTTCCTGATTTTTTTTTTACAATTTTAGTGTCGTTTTAACGTCCACTTGAGTAGAAAATTCTACGTCTATGAAAAAAAAAAATTGAGCAATAAGTCATTGGGAATGTTTATTACAGATACTGAAGGCAATATCATTTTAAAACTGGAAAGTTGCTATTGAAATAATACTTGCTTAATTATTTTGACACACTTCGATTTATGGCACAGATGAGCTTGATTGGAATTTTCATCTTAAGAGCTTAATTCAAACGGACTGAAGACTGGATATGAAGCCGTTTTAGGCTAAGATTAGATTCGTAAAAAAAAAATAGATTCTTAAAGGAAATATTTATGTTGTACAATTACAAAATACGGAAGCATAAAAGCAATAACACTTTTTGCTCCAAAGTATTTCCTGGAAATGTGCAACTTTATTGATTAGTCTCCGATGTAACTTTCGGCTTAGCTAATTCACCAATTTGCATTTTTGCAAGAAAATCATAATTTGAATTGTCAAAACGAAAAAAAAAATAGTATTAGAAAATAAAATAGCAAGCCAGTATAAGCCCACATATTTTTTAAAGTGTATAAAATTCAACAGCGGAATAAATTTAGGGTCTTCACTTTGTCGTGCAAAAATGCATAATGGCAAAAATGCTCGTGAACAACCCTTACAAGGCAAAAGCGCCAGACTTACAATGTCAGCAACAACAATCAGTTGTTTAGAAATGTCATATCGTTTTTTTTTTTTGTTAATTTTTTTTTTGCAATCTGTCTTTCAGCATTAAGTTCCCTATTAGAAATTTTTTTTGAGAAAAGTGCCATTGGATATTTGGAAGCCCCGAAGGTCAAGGTCGAATTTCCTTGAAAATTTTCATACAACTTTCTCAATGAAAATGCAATTTCTTTCGAGTTTGGAAATACTTGGCCACAATTGAAAAAGTAGAAGATTTTAAGAATCTTGCACCATATGGAATTTCAATAGTCAAAATCCGCTGTAAATTCTGCGTATAAATTATAGTGTTAAAAATTGAATTGAAACTAAGGTCTTGGACTTTTGTGACCTAATCAGATTCCTGACAATTAAGAGTCTTTGTCAGTTATAACTAGGAGCATGGAGTTAATTTTCAACGATCAGGTGTTTCAGAACCTACATATAATACGCAATAGCCAAAAAAAGACTTAATTTATAATAGTGTCAATTTATTGCTTCTTACAGTTTGATCCCAGTGAGCTGGACGTGAAAAAATCTCGTAAATTGAAGTTTTAATTTATATATATATAATTCATACTTGACAAAATTCGTGATGTACTGGGCCCTTTATTAGATCTTTATCTTGAATCACGACAGTACCGATAGTTACTACACTGGGCCCCTGAGGAAACTCCGGGAAACGAGAAAAACCCCCCTCTCATCGGGCCTAGTTCTAGCTTAGATTAGGGAGGCAGTTGAGCCTTGTAATACCGCTGAGTGGACCTTTCGACACCCTTCCCCTATTCAGGAAGCCCCTTATATGATCCTAAGGTAACATCCATCCAGCGACCTGTATAAACCTCGAGAGGCTTCTTGGACTCTTTTTCGAAAGCTAAGGTAAGTCCGCAAAGAAGCATAGGCTAAGAAAGCGGAACCTTGTTCAGCACAGTTCAGGTCATCGTCATCGTGTGACCCGCTCTCGGGTTACGGCCGACCTCAGCAGCACTCGCCAGGCGCCTCTGCTTTGGGCGCGCCTTCTTCAATTAGAAATACTAAGGGAGGATAGGTTCTCCTCCACTTGATCTTTCCATCGGAGTCGTAGTCGTCCCGTTCGTCTTCCTTCGTCAAGTAACCACCGTCATCACCACAGCTTCTGCAGAAATCACGATAAGAAGCGTAACGCCTAGATGCGTGAATTCCCTCCAGCCCGGTCATAGCTCGGATTACATTCGAGCATTGAGCTATATTAAGTCACAAAAATTTCTTTGTTGCTTTCCTGCAAAAAGACGACCCATTTTGCCCAAAATACTGAATACGTTTAACGACCGATTCTTCAGGTTGACATTGAGGACGAAGGAATTTCGTAACCTCAGTCTACAACATATGTATACCCAGGCTCTCCTGGTCTTGGCGGATGATGCAGGTAGTTCTAGTCGTAGTCTATTTGCCTGGATATGCCTATATGCTACAGCCCCGATAAAATAAATTTAAAACTGCTAAGCCACCTCCTTCAGGGAGAAGTTTTCCAATGACTTTATTTTTGATTACAACGATGCGAGAGACTTTATAGCCGCATGGCTATCCGAGTAGATACAGCTTCCATGTGGCTTATTTGTAGTTTTTTTATTGTTGCTAAAGCCTCCTGGATTGTCATGACCTCTGCCTGAAAGACACTGCAGTGGTCCGGAAGATGAAAAGATGTTTTTACATTGAGTTCCTCAATGTAGACGCTTCCGCCTACACGGTTGTCCAACTTGAAATCATCCGTGTAGATTTTCACTGAGCCAAAGTAAGGTCTAAGGTTGTCGCATTTGATGTGGAGCAATACCTTCAGTAACGTACGTGGTCTGCCGAAGTAACTTTTGGCAGTTCTGTCGACTTGATGATCGTATGGACGGAAAACTTTAGAGAAGCGGTGTTAACTGCCACTGTTTAAGCAAACGAATTGGCTAGTTCGTGCTTTAATAGGAAAACCAGATAGCCAGCTTATTAGTCTCATGTGCTGTGAAACAGTGTGAAAGCAGAGACGCCAGGCGCTAGTGGGCCAATCCTTATAACCAGCTAGCGAGCATTACAATCAAACAGGATTATTCTACTTTACTCATAAAAAACGAGTTCTGGTTGAGGCTTTTATGACTAGGCTCATCGATGTCATTCGATGTCACTCCAATGCTTATTACAGTTGTAAGCTTACCACTTGGACTAGGAGGTAACAGCATCTAAAGATAATCAGTGCTCTTTAAATCTAAGCTCAGTGGTGCTAAAATCTTAACTTTATAATATTCTAGGTAGCTAGCGAGATAAGGTCAGCTTGGAAGAGCGGCTACCAAGGTATACCATAATTAGAATAAGATTACCCAAGCAGAGAGCCCAGCTGCTTGTGCCACAAATAGCAAGCAACTAGATACTCGACCACTTCCTAGACGCGTCACTTCCCAGATACGTCACTCATGTCAACATGCCACCGAAAATAGCTGGTTTTCCTCATCAAAATCAATTGCCAACTAGCGCTGAGTAATTACCCAAGTGGCCGGCATTATGCAACATTTTCCAAGTGGGCAACTCAACTGAGCTCAACTGCCACACCGCAACTGCACCGGACAGAGACCAAGTTGATTATTTCAACACCAATTGTGTACACCTCAAGTCAACGAACTTGTGACAGCTGGACACAAAATGGCGCAACCTGTCCGTCAAAGCGTCAAAACAAAAGAAAAGAAAAAAGCCCAAAAAAAATTAAACCTAAACGGTACAAAAAGTATAAACCAAAGTAGAACATTTAAAGAAATAACCATTACAGTGTGCCCCTAACTAACTGAAGGCAAGTTACAATGGGTTTTTTTCTTGCATCTTGGGGGCGCCTCCTAATGAACGATTGCATGTCTGGAGGGGGCTGCCGCAAATGTCATAAACAGCTAATAGACGCGTTCAGCGACAACTTGATTAATTGAATATAAATGGCCCAGCGGCAGTAGAGCCGCCTGCTCTATTGGAACTGGGAATAGTTCTCGAACTGCGTGCTCTAAAACAATTAGAAACGGTAATGTGGCAGCATTTTGTGCTTACCGCAGGAAATGCATCAAGTTGGCAGCACTTGCCAACAATTAGACAAATGACAAATGGCAGATAATTGCATGCAAAAATGACAAGTGCTGCGTAGTTGCAACAGGGGCACGCGTAGGTAATGAGCAGCAAACTTGCAACAGGATGCAACGCCTTGACTTTAAGAGTAAGAGAGCTGCAAGAAGATTCCCACCAAGCTTAATAATATTCTGCTCTAAGTTTTTTTTTCTGCTTCACTTTGTTGATTTAATTGTGGCCGGTTCTCGAAAAGCAACAGATAAAGGCATAAAGTGTTGCAACAACGGACGTTCATTGATCGCGCGGGGCAGCAACATGTTGCAGCATTCCAGTTGAGAATTCAGTCGATTACCTTCTTGTTGTTGTTGTTTTAGTTGTTTGCTATTGCTGCGGCTTAGAAGTCGCCGTTAGAAGTTGATGGCTGATTGTTTTGCAGCGCAGTTTTAATAAATTTAAATGCGCAGGGGGCGCTCGTTGCATGCTACATGCAGCAGCAGCAACAATGCTGCCATTTGAACGGCAGCCGGAACGACAGCAACAATTGGTAATTGATGCAACAAAAGCAACAAATATGCAAAGCTATGCAAAAGAAGAGATTGTTCTGCTCTTGGCCAAGTTAGCAGTATGTTGTACCTGTTGTCCAGCTTAAAGCCCATCTTGCTTGGCTCAATGCAGTTGTTGTTGCAACTGCTGATGCGCAGCTTATCACAAAATTTGTGCACACATATAGTGCATTAGTTGCACTGGTCACTTGGCGCTTGGCCATTATATAATGCACCAGTTGATGGCAATAAACCGAATAGCAAAACTAGGGGGTACTGCCCCCTGTGGGCTTGGCACACCAACCGCTGTGTGGGTTGCTGTAATCATTTTGACTATAGAATCTTCTGCATTTTCTTTAATTTCCAAACGATTCAACGCATTGAGACTGTTGGTGACGTCGTTGTAAGACTTCATTTACCCTGTATGAAGTCTAATCTTCAAATGAAGTAGCTTCCAAGGTTAGGTTAGGATAGGCCCAGTCCTGTGCAGTGACAGAAGAAGTGTTCCACCGTCTCCAGCTCCTCTTCATCGCCACAGTTTCTACAGAAGTCATGGTGGGGAGCGTGGTTTCCTACCAACCAGTGTCCCGAATATATACAGAATTCCAAAGTTACAAATTAAAAATTAAAATGTAAATTTTTCTGTTTAAATTTCCAGCTGTCCGAGGATCATCCATTAATTACGTGAATTCAAAAAATCATTCCCCCACCGGAAAACTTGTGAAGATTTTCCATATGTTATTGTATCTTGTGACGCTTTGAGAGACTCCCCTTCCTCCTAAAACGTCACGTAGTTTTTGAATGATCCCCTAGTTCCTTAACCCTCTGAATTCCTTTTTTTCATACAGACAGACGAAGGGACATATAGACATGCCTTTACCCATTCTGCTTTTGATGTTAATAAAGAACCTGCTACATCTCCTTATGTTCCATTCCTTCTAGTGAAATTTCTCTTCAACGGAGCAAAGTATCCCAGCTTTGTTCCTTGTGATACTAGACAACAATAATGGGGTCACTAACCCTTCACTACTTCGCGTTTAAATTGGCACGAAACCTCATGAGTACATCTGCTTCTAAAGCACAACGGAACTTATTTAATACTGACCATTGGGTACGCCCTTTCGGGAAGTATTGTACTGGCTGTGGCCTAATAGAGGTTAAATCTTTGGCTTGAAGAGGTGTTGCAGCATCGCAACCGATTGTATTTTTATATAGGTGAGACTGTGGCTCTTAGGAAATCAGATGTAGGCCTCCTAGAGGGAACAGAGGGAATATTTTTAAGAAGAATTCGATAAAGACCAGTTCGCACCTATGACGAGCTACGGAAGATATTTAAGGACACAAGTCTAGCTGTGTATGTGAAGTTAAAAAGACGCAAAATCCAATTATGAAAAAACCTGCTTCAATCAACCAGATGGAAGAAGAGAAGAAGTTGGGCGACCCCGAGCACGTTCGACGTGAATGTAAACGGCCTAAAGTAGGAAAAAGCTGCAAAGGGTAGAGATTATTGGAGAAATATTGTTCGAAAGACAAAAGCTGAATTATAGCTGTAGCGCCAAGGATGATGAAGATAGATAGATTTTTACCCAAACCAAGAGCAAAATAATGGCCAAAAAAAATATCTTCTATTGGAACTTAGGAATTAAAAATTTTAGAATTCATGTACCTGAGCCATGTGGTCCTAATCAGTATGCCCCAAATTTTATCACAATCTAAATATCATTCAACGTGAAGCGCAGAGCTGAAGCTAGATGGAAAAATCTAGACAGCTGTCACACAGCGAAAATCATGCTGGCTCATTACGGCAGGAAACAAAGTAACTTCATAATGAAACTCTCACGCACTGAATGCAGGACCATCACGGGTGTGCTAACAGGACACTGCCTCTTAGCGAAGCATGCGCATAGGATGGGACTAACGGCAAGCGAATCATGCAGGATCTGCAGGGATCCGGAAGTCCCTGAGACCCTAGCACACGTACTTTGCGACTGCCCAGCCATCTCTAGACATCGTCTGACCACCCTAGGAGAACCAGCGTTTCTCGGTCTAGAAGAGGTGGCCCGGCTACAAGTTGGGCGGATACTTAATTTCGCTAAAAAAGTAAAATTTTTAACTGACCATAACGTTGCGTAATAACCTCGAATCTGGCACAGCTAAGGACCAAAAGGTCTATGCTAGGCTGCACTCTGTTGTGGCCGGCCAGCGTAACCCTAACCTAACCTAACCTAAATATCATTCAAATAAATTTTTATAGGTCACAAGTCGTTTGTTTATGAAGATATCGAAGACAAATTCGGCAAATTAAAGATTTTTTAAGAATATAAATACCATCTCTTTTACATCGAAATCGGTTCATACATTTCATCGTAAAGGGCTTTTTTTTTAATAGGGCGGGGATTTTCGATGTATCTAAAACAAGTTGTCACTCTTGTCAAATGACAATGTCATTTAATTCACAAAGGTCTAACAATTCCTTATAGAAATATTTACACAACAACAACCTCTTCAAATTTTCGAGACTTAAAACCAAAATCAGTGTTCTGTTTTTTAAGACTTACAGAGCTCTTAGTCCAGTTCAGGAACCGAACAATCGAACATTAGAACATCGATGCAAAGCGATGATCAACGAATATTTATTTCCAAGTTTAAGTGACAATTTTCGATTTGGAAACAGCATTAAAATACGGCCCCAAATACTTCAAATTGTGGTTAAAAATTAGACAGATACGATGCATTAATTCTTAAGTCTAAATTAAAAAAACACCCTTTACATTGTATGGGTAGCTCGACATGAATCTCCCCAAATCTTTTTTGCTAAAAAGCTAAATGTGTATTTTAAAGCAAAACTTCTTCTATTTGGAAAAATGTCGATTTTCAAAAATGGGGAAAATATCACATATAGAAAGACTTTTCTGACGATCTTGTCAGGGTATACTTTATCTTACGTCATAAAATTTATATTTACTTTAGAAACACTTTGACATTGGAAAGTCAATAAACCCATCTTTTGTTAGGGTATCAAAACTCGACGTTGCAGTAGCCGGTTTGAATTATAGTTGCACCACCTATAGGACCCCATCGAACGGCTTTCCACTTTAACAAGGAACTCTAGCAACAATTTTTTTTTTTAGCCATTCAAAATAGTTGGTCGTCTTCGTTGTTTGCCACTTTCACACTTGCCGGGACTCCAATTGCTGGTTGTTGTAACTCCGGCTCACATTACACAAATAACATCTAATAACAGTAATATTTCAAATTAATTTCGCACCAAAGTGGTAACCATTTGAAATCATTATGTGATAAAGAGAAGAGCGCATTGAAAAATAAAAACAAAAAAAAGATTGGGAATAATGCAACTAAAAGATACTCTTTCAAGTGACTTTCAAGCTAATTTTTTTGGTCAGTATGGCCTTAGGAAAAATCTCTATTACGTCAAGACACCGTTCGGATTTGGCTTTAAACTTGTTCTCTTCGAACAGTTATTAAAAGAGATCCCAATGCCCCTCCTAAGGACGACAAGCAAGATAGTCAATCAGGGAAATATTTATGACCTTGGGAAAAGTAAAAATTAACAACCAATAATTTCCATCGATTCCGAAAAATTGTTTACTCTTACCGAAAAATTCACTATTATTGTTAGGGTGCCCTGAGCTAGTGTTAAAAATAAAAAAATAAAAAAAAAAAATTTTATTACCATAATTTTTGGTTTCTAATAGAATTCTTTTTAGAATAAAATAATATAATAATATAATAGAATAATATATTCAGATAATAAAATCGATTTTTGAGCTCGGAGAACAGACCATATTAACGTCATGTTTTTTAGATCTCTTAATCGGAAGTCAAGATACAAAAAACCCCAACACGTCCCTCTTATAATTTTTTTGTTATCAATATTTTTATATCACCTGTTCCATGCATTCACAAAAAAACAATGCTACCATCTTTTTTTTTATGCCACGTTAGAGTATTCAAATAAAAAGTACCGCTGTGCGATGTGGCAAGTCAGTTACAAAAGGAATCGCAGGCGGACGCTTACCAGAAATGTGCCGCCAATGCCAGTTAGAGACGTAACAGCACAGCGGGAGGTGGAGGCCATTAGGAAAATTTAAATTCGGAAAAAAAAAGTCATGGTATTTTATCGCTGATTTTTACCAGCAGCAATTTGCAAAGGGTAAGAAGATGAGAGAGAAAAAAAAAGTAGAGAGAATCATTTGCACTATTAAAATAAAAATGAAGACAAAACTTGTAGATAACATGAAAATAGAAATAGATGCAAAAGCAGCAAAAATAGCAGAAGATACTAAAACAAGAACAACAATGGAACGAAGATGCAGCAAGCAGCAACCGAAAGCCAATAAAGCGTTGCAACAATTGCTAGAAGAAGTTGCAGCAGCAGCAATAGCCAGTACAACAACAACAACAACAACTAGTCGAAGGCAGAAACAAAAATTACCGCCAAAGACCAAAAGATCAAACTGCAGGGAAATAAACAACAATAGCAACAGCAACAACAACAGTATCGAAAGCAACAGACAACAGAAAATGCAACAAAACAGCAACAACAAGAACAACAACAAAAATTGCCATTGGCACTTGAGCGCTGCAGCAGCAGCAGCAACAACAACAACAACTGCAGTGTGCCACATCGTGCGGCGCTTGCCTCACTATTGCTCCAGTCAGCCAACATTCACAGCCTCACTTTAGCTAGACCCTATCTAACTACGAGGGTGGTTTGATAAGTTTGAGAATTTTCGAATTATTTTAATTTTTAACAATAATTTCTATCCAAAATAATAAATAATTTATTGGATAATTGAGACGTGCTGATATTTTTTATATACATATGTGGATTAATTATTGGGTCTTAGAAATATTTAGGGAATTGTTCATGAAAAAAAATTAGTTTATAAATGGAAAAACAAAAATATTATTGGTTTTCTAGAGAGTGAAGTAAGAAGAGTAGTTCTTGGGAAAACTGATTTCTAATTCAAGAATAGCAAAATTCTTAATAAGTAACTTGAAATAGGAATAAGAAGAAAATTTATAATATGAAAGAGATATCGGCGCGTTAGAATTCATTGACGAGATTTGTTGGATTTAAGAATATGGTGCTATTTATTTTGACAGGCTATTTTTAATATGCAAGTATTCCGGAGTTACTTTAGTTTATTTAATGTTTAAATCTTAATGCAGCAGGATCTTCTTGTGTACAACTGCAGAAAATTTGAAATTTGAAAGGGTTTAGAATTCATCGACGAGATTCATTGGATTCAAGAATATTGTGCAATTAATTTTGACCGGCCATTTTTAATCTGCAAGCAGACCGGAGTTACTTCAGTTACTACGTTCATAATGCCAATCTTAAATCAGCCAAATTTTATCTTCTGGTCAAGATACGTTATCTGCATCAGTAACAACTCATCCAAAATTATTTGAGATCCACCCAGAGTGAAGATTTTAAATTTTATAGGATTACATGTTTTTTTATGTGAAGGGATTTTGTTCGGAGCAGCAGCCAATGAACAGCAAATTAACACATAGTATAAAAATCTTATATTTAACATAAATGATGTGCCCTGCGTGGCCAGCCCATAATTTCAATATTTAGCTTTAACTGTAATCGTCTCTTTGCACCATCCATTTAAACTGATCTTCGCCGCAGGCATAAGCATAAGCTTTTGCCATCTCTAAAACAAGTTGATAACGATAATTTGGCCTTACACAACACTGAAACACAGTGGCTGCAAAATGGCGGCGTTGTGGTACAGTCGCATACCAGCAGCAGCATTCAGCAGTCGCAGTAAAAAACAACAGCAACAACACCAACACTACACAACAACCACAACTACACAAAAACATATAATCACTAAACACAAATTATACTCACATTAAATCAAACATAAAACTATTCTCAATACAATACAATATAAACAAAACAAAACTAAATTCACGGGCATAATAATAAACATATAAATATAAGTTAAACAAAACGCGTACTTTTTATTTTAATTTTATAACGCGTTTTAAGTTGCTGAAAAAGCTCAGCAGCTCCCAACATTTGGAGGCCCCGGCGAGATATTACCTGTGAAGTTTAGTTTTCTAATTTGTTTATAAGAATTTGTTCAAACATTAAACAAATTGTTGCATAAAATAACATTTTAAAGTTGTGCGTTTAACATTACATAGCATTATCATTGCGTACATACATTCGTGCATATGTATATATAAGATCCGTTCTTTTTCGCATTTGCTTTTGTCATCGCGTTTACATACAGTAGCAATAAAAGGTATTCGCCCTTCTGCATAGAAAATTCGCTAACGCGCGTGGTGTTGAACTTTTCGTTAACAGTGTATGTGCAATTGCTCAAGAAAACGTGTAATTTCGCCAAAATTTGGTACAGTTGAGCATTAAGCGGTACTTAACAAATACAGTGCTCATTGTGCAACGGATTTTATACAGGCATAACCTCATCTTTTAGTTGTGAATTTCTTTGAACATTACAAAATGTCGTCTAATGAAACTCCAGTTAATGAAGAGCTCAATAATGTTCCTCAAAGCAATGACCAAATACAAATAGACCGCGTTTCATTTCTCAAATTAAAGACGGCAGCTGTTTTCGACCGACTTGAGTGTCTATCTAAGGAGATGGATTCAGACAAAATACATGGCATGGATGAATACGAATTAAAAGATCTTCTGGAATTGCTAAACAAGCTAGACGCAAATTTCACTAAGGCGCATACAGGTCTGGAAGAGCTTAATTTTGATTCCATTTTCAGTGACCTACCAGGAAAATTTGACACCGTTTTATCGCATTTAAGAACCAGTGTGCAACGAGAGATTGGCAAGCACAGTCCGCCTCAGCATTGCTCCACGTTTCGGCTGAACTCAAATGAGGCACAGTCAATCGTCGTTATGGCAAACAGATCGCGCTTACCACAACTAGAGCTTCCAAAATTCAGTGGCGCTTATACTGAGTGGGCAAATTTTCACTCAATGTTTACTGCAGTCATCGACAAGGAGGGCGAGCTAACATCCATTGAAAAATTGCAGCACTTGCGTTCGTGTTTAAGTGGAACGGCTTTGGACACTATACAATCTTTGGAAATAAGCGAAGCTAATTATAATATCGCTTTAGACATTCTCAAAAAACGTTTTGATAACAAGCGTCTTATTTTGCAGGCACACGTCAGAAAGGTATTTGAGCTGGATAAAGCAGATGCGTCGGCAGGGAAATTACGAGAGCTGACTGATAAAGTCACTGCACATCTGCGCGCATTGCAATCTTTGGCATCAACGGAGGAAATAGCTAACTGCTTTATAGTCCAAGTAGTCCTTCAAAAGGTCGATAAAGCTACTCAGTCTAAATGGGAGGAGAGTTCATCGATCCACGAGCTGCCATCCTGGGATAAATTCTCCGCCTTTTTGGAAAAACTCTGCAGAACCTTGGAAAATGTTGAACATGCAACACAATCTATTCAGGTTGGCTCAAAGACCGTGAGTACACACAAAAGAAATAGTTTTGTTGTTTCAAGCGCACAAGAAAGTGGTTGCACATTTTGCAAGGAGACTAACCACAGAATTTATCATTGTCAACGTTTTACTACACTTTCGCCAAATGCTCGTCAAAAGGAGGCCAAGAAACTTCAGCTTTGCCTTAATTGCTTGAGAAAGGGGCATCAGCAAAGAGAATGCAAATCTGGAACTTGCCGCGTTTGTAATTCCAAGCACAATACGCTGTTGCATTATAATGATTATGCTATTGCATCCACGCATTCCTCTGTTCCAGACTCCGCATTATCGCCAATCGTCTGTCAATCAAGCTCAATGGTTGCAATGTCGCCCGATTCGCCAAAAGTCCTTCTATCTCAAAACCCTTCTGACGTTGTGTTCTTAGCAACTGCAATAATCCTTATAAAAAACAGAGCTGGTGCATTTGTCCCATGTCGTGCACTTTTGGACTCCGGCTCTCAGCTACACTTCATTACAACTCGCTTCGCTAATCAATTGCAACTTCGTAAAACAAAATCCCTAGCAACTGTCTCTGGCATCGGGGATTGTAACTTCGCAACAGATGAACACTCGGTTCAACTTGTATTAAAATCTCGAATTTCAAATTTCTCAACATGCATTACTGCGGTAATTGCCAAAATGATCACCGACAATCAACCTGGCCTTTCAGTTAATGCTGATGCTTGGAGCATTCCAGCAAACATACAACTGGCCGATCCCACCTTCAACTTACCACAACGCATTGACCTACTCATCGGCGCAGGACTATTTTACGAGTTACTTTGCGTAGGTCAAATCAAGCTAGCTTCAGGACTGCCCATATTACAGAAAACTCATTTCGGCTGGATCGTATCCGGCGGTGGCCATCAGGCACCAAAACTTTCGTCGCTCATCATCAACCAAAAGTCCTCGGACGCATACCATCCTGGCACTCGGCTGGACGAATTGGTACGTCGCTTTTGGGAAATAGAGCACCCATTCGAATCGATATCAAAGGTGACACAAGAGGAACTCGATTGCGAGGCCCACTTTCAACAGAATGTGCAGCGCCTACCCTCTGGCGAATACTCGGTTCGCCTTCCTTTGAAGTTAGGTCTGGAATCTTTAGGCGATTCATTCATACAGGCAAAACGACGATTTGAAAATCTCGAACGCAAACTGGGCCGCAATCCTGAGCTCAAGGCAAAATATTGTGCTTTCATTAGGGAGTATATCGAACTTAACCACATGTCAAAGGTTTCAAGTTCAGCTCTGCATGAATGCAAATATTTCCTGCCACATCACTGTGTCTTCAAGGAGGACAGTACAACAACTAAACTGAGAGTCGTATTCGACGGCTCTGCAGCAACAACTTCAGGCTTATCGTTGAATGAGCTACTAATGGCAGGGCCCACAATTCAGCCCAAGCTTTTCCATACCCTGATTCGTTTTCGCTTTTTTCCAATTGCCATTACAGCAGATATCTGCAAAATGTACAGATGCGTGAAGGTCGCAGCACCTGATAATATGTTACAATGCATACTATGGCGAGACACATCTGAAGATGACATTCAAATCTACAAATTGGACACAGTCACGTATGGTACTAAACCTGCAGCGTTCCTAGCCGTTCGTGCGATGCAACAGCTCGCCATTGATGAGCGATCTTTATATCCAATCGGCTCGCAAATTGTCTTACGAGATTTTTATGTAGATGACATGCTAGCTGGAGGCAACACTTTGGATGAAGTTAATGAAATAATCAGTCAAACTACTAAACTACTCTCTCGAGGAAATTTCCAATTACGGAAGTGGTGCTCTAATAAAGCAGAGGTTTTATATGATGTACCAGATTCCGAACGGGAAAAATTCGTCAAATTCGATGACAACAGCGATGTCACCAAAGCTCTTGGTCTTGTATGGGACCCACTTAAAGATAACCTTATATTTTCTTACTCGCCTCAGCGCAGCGCTCTTAAGCACACTAAACGCTCAGTTTTAGCAGCTATAGCTCAGTGCTACGATCCTCTTGGATTAATTGGTCCTACCTTGACAAGAGCAAAAATTATAATGCAGCGCATGTGGAGGGACAAGCTGGAGTGGGATGAAAGCTTGCCTCAATCGTTAAACACCGCCTGGTCCGCATTTTGCGAGGACTTTGAAGACGTGAAACACATCGCATTCCCTCGGTATACCCTTCATCCTGATGCTGCAGTCGAAATACATGGGTTTTGCGATGCCAGCCTCGAAGCTTATGGTGCATGTGTCTATGCTCGCTCACATAAAGACAATGAGGTCCAAGTCCATCTCTTATGTTCAAAATCTCGCGTAGCCCCTCTGAAAACCCTCACAGTGCCTAAGTTGGAGCTTTGTGCGGCAGCATTGCTTGCTCAATTGTCATGCGAAATTATAAGAACCATACCATCTGACTGTAAATTTCATTGCTGGTCAGACTCATCAGTGGTTCTAGCCTGGTTACAAGAAGAATCATCTAAATTCAACGTGTTCGTCGCAAACCGTATTAGTGCCATACAGCAGCTGACAGAAAATATGGAGTGGCACTACGTACCTACACTTTTAAATCCAGCCGATATGTTGTCAAAGGGAGCTGCTCCGCGAGAACTCTTGAAATCTTCGCTTTGGATGAATGGCCCTTCGTTTCTGCAAGGTGAAAAAATTGGTTGGCCTAAACAGCTTGCAAAGCCAACCAAAATTCCCGAGATACGACAAAAAGTTATGCTTATTTCCTCTGAGTGCAATGACATATCACTTTCCTTCAAGTACATTAATTCATTTGGTACGATGCAACGCATATTTGGATACGTACACAAATTCATCACATGCAATAAATCCCAGCTAACATCAAATAACATTCAACAGGGAACAAAAATACTTATTCGTATTGTTCAACGAGCTCATCTTCTCCAAGAATATCAATCGCTTCTTAATAAGAAAAATGTTCATTCGTCCAGCAGTATCTTTCCATTGTCCCCATTTCTTGATGATTTGGGACTCATTCGTGTTGGTGGCCGCTTAAAGCATTCAAGTCTCGGCTTTGACGCCCGCCACCCTATAATTCTTCCTAAAGATCATCCACTTACATTCTCCATCATAACACATATGCATCGCAAACAACATCATGCTGGTCCACAAGCACTTCTAGCTTCAATTCGACGTCAATTCTGGCCAATCGGTGGTAGAAAGACTATTGCAAGAGTCTTGCAGAAGTGCATCATATGTTGCAGATCACGCCCTCGCCTTATTGAACATATCATGGCTGACCTACCCAAAGAGCGCGTACTGGCTTCTCGGGCATTTCTGGTGACCGGTGTAGACTATTGCGGTCCCTTTTATTACAAATCAGAAGTACGAAACAAACCACCACAAAAATGTTACGTCAGTATTTTCATCTGTTTTGCAACAAAGGCCGTTTGCATAGAACTTGTAAAGGATCTTTCAACTGCTGCATTCTTGGGCGCACTCAAGCGCTTCGTTGCAACGCGTGGCATACCGATGTGCATTTGGTCCGACAACGCCACCAACTTTGTAGGCGCTAAAAATGAACTAGAAGATCTGCGACGCCTACTCTGCAGCCAAAGGCACCGTGATGAAGTTTTTGCTCACAGTCTCAAAAATGGGTTTGACTGGCGATTCATACCTCCACGCTCTCCGCACTTCGGTGGTTTATGGGAGGCAGCTGTTAAAATGGCAAAGCGGCATTTTTATAGAACTGTTGGCTCATCACTTCTTTGCTACGACGAATTGCGCACCTTGGTGTGTCAAATTTCTGCTATTATTAACTCTCGCCCTCTAGTATCCCTTTCAGAAAATCCATCAGATCTAGACGTGCTGACTCCTGGTCACTTTCTCATTGGCGGACCTCTCACTGCCCTGCCCGAGCCAGACATCACTCATATTGACTGCAACAGGCTTGATCGCTGGCAGCGCATCACACGTGCGCAACAAATTTTTTGGAAGAGATGGAGTGAGGAGTACCTGACTCATCTTCAGCAGCGGGCAAAATGGCGCACTTCGCAACCAGCTCTTAAAATCAATGACATCGTGTGCATAAAGAATGAAAATCTTCCTCCATTAAAATGGCCGCTTGCACGAGTCACTGAGCTTATATGCGGTTCCGACGGAATCGCTAGAGTGGCCATCCTGCATACTGCCACTGGTGTCACTCGGCGAGCCGTTAATAGGCTGTGCATCCTTCCTGTTGAATCTGTTGAAAGCCCTATTCTTTCAACGGGGAGGAGGATGTTCGGAGCAGCAGCCAATGAACAGCAAATTAACACATAGTATAAAAATCTTATATTTAACATAAATGATGTGCCCTGCGTGGCCAGCCCATAATTTCAATATTTAGCTTTAACTGTAATCGTCTCTTTGCACCATCCATTTAAACTGATCTTCGCCGCAGGCATAAGCATAAGCTTTTGCCATCTCTAAAACAAGTTGATAACGATAATTTGGCCTTACACAACACTGAAACACAGTGGCTGCAAAATGGCGGCGTTGTGGTACAGTCGCATACCAGCAGCAGCATTCAGCAGTCGCAGTAAAAAACAACAGCAACAACACCAACACTACACAACAACCACAACTACACAAAAACATATAATCACTAAACACAAATTATACTCACATTAAATCAAACATAAAACTATTCTCAATACAATACAATATAAACAAAACAAAACTAAATTCACGGGCATAATAATAAACATATAAATATAAGTTAAACAAAACGCGTACTTTTTATTTTAATTTTATAACGCGTTTTAAGTTGCTGAAAAAGCTCAGCAGCTCCCAACAGATTTAATTACATGGAAATTAAAAAAAAAAAATTCCACTATTTCCGATAGGTCTTACCTAGAAGGCCGTGAGTTCAAGGTTAAGGTAAGGGACACATACTCATCCACATATACTATGAGAGCCGGAGTGCCACAGGGCAGTGTTCTTGGTCCGCTCCTCTATTCTTTGTACACCTCTGACATACCCAGCCCTTCCTCACAACAAATGGATGCTCCCTCTAAAGCCATTATTGCGACATATGCAGACGATATAGCAGTCTTCTACAACTCCAAAAGTCACCTAGAAGCAAGTGCTGGACTACAGGGGTATCTTGATAATCTCGCAGCTTGGTGCAAACGGTGGAATCTAAAAATTAACCCGCTTAAAACTTTAAATCCATGTTTCACCCTAAAAACGCTGAGAACGAACACCCCCCCAATCCAGCTGGAAGGAGTAGCTCTGGAGCAACCAGCGCAGGCGAAATACCTTGGCATCACTCTGGACAAGCGCCTTACCTTCGGACCGCACCTCATAGCTGCGGTGAAAAAATGTCGCCACAGACTGCAACAACTGCGATGGCTCAACAACAAGAGGAGCACCTTGCCGCTGAGATGCAAAAGAGCTGTCTACGTGCACTGTATTCTGCCGATATGGCTCTATGGCGTACAGATCTGGGGAATTGCAGCCAAGTCCAATTACAAACGTGTACAGGAACTGCAGAATCGAGTACTACGCCAAATTACCAACTGTCCCTGGTACGTACGCGGTTCTACACTCCATAAGGACCTCAAAGTGCTTTCAATTGAAGAGCAGATTGGCAGGCACACAAGCAGATACACCGAGAGGTTGCTGAGACACCGAAACCAGCTCGCAAGAGGTCTACTCCCTGCAAGGCCTCTAAGGCGACTTAGACGGCAAGGTTTTGCCAAAACAATTGTAAGCCAGTAAGGCTACCTACAATTAATTCCTCACACGGTGTTTGAGGTTTGGCTCCATATATATTTTCTTTCTTGTGTTGTTAAAGTACTTAAATTTTATTGTACAGGTTCTACACTTAATAATAATAAAAAAAAAATAAAAAAAAAATTAAAAAAACTATTTCCGATAAGTTCGTAAATTTTATTTTTTTAATTTTAAGGATCTCCTAGTAAGTTTCGTTGCATTATTTTATAAATATAATGCAAAATTTTCTTCTATAGGGTTACCAGATGGTCCGAGTGAAAAAAGCGGACATTCCACACTACACTACCATATTAACATATAGGAAAGAAGAAATTATAAAAACTCATTCAGAAAAATCGATCACAAATAAATTTTTTATGATTTTAGGGGATCCTCTTGGAGCAGAAAATACGATTTTAGTCCCTCAAAAATTGTCTAAATGCTCTCAATCGCGGATTTTTCTCCTACTCTATTCCACTTTTGTAAATAATACATTTAAATACTTGGTAAAAGATTTGAAAATATGTATTACAAAAATTTATCGGTCTAATAGAACGAAAAAGGCGAAAATTCCTGCAAAAAAGTGACCCATCGAACACCATATAGGAAAAGCGAACTTATTTGCTCAAAACCGGTCAAGGCCTATTCCTCTATTATGATACCATTTTTGCCAATTGTCCCCACTTCGATCAAATTTTTAAAGATCTTCTAGTAAGTGAGTTTCGCGGCAAAAAAATAAAAAAGTTTCCTCTACTAAAACTCTTGTTTTGCCCATCGGACTTATGGCAACTGTTTGATAGAGTAGTTAAATTGAAAAGTTTTTTTTTTTATTTTATTTGCAATCTGTCATATTAGACAATCAGCTAATTTTATAAGTAAACACAAAAAATGGCAGGATTGATTGTGCTCCAGTGAGTCCAATCAATATACAACAAAACTATTTCCTAGAGGTTATTATACAAATCGATCTGGAAGGTCCAGAATATGAAATCTATTTAGACGTCTAACATCCATACTATTGTCTAGTAGGTTAATAGCCAACGAATTTTCATGGTTTGACAGTCTCTCCAAATATCTTAACGAAGATTTGCTTATTTCATCTTTGACAAAAGAAACATTCAAATCTTTGTAAATTTCTTTGTTGGTTACGTACCAAGGAGCGCCTGCAATGTTTCTTATTTTTATCCCTTATTGCCAATAAAAGCTATATGATATAGTGTTCAGATATAGTCGAACTTGAAAAAATTAATTATTACAATTTTTAGAAGAAACGTAAATTTTTCGAATTATAGCAAAAAAAAAATAAAAATAAAAACATTTTGATCTCTATATACGTAGCTTTTATACTTATATAAAAATTTAGAACACAATCACTTACATTCAAGATTTTGAAGATCTATCAAGTTTCGAGGCACTATTTAAAAAATACACATTTTTCATCTACTAAGATTCCTTTTTAGCTAATCAGCACTTCTTCCATCGAGATTTTAAAGATTTTCTAGTAAATTCCGTGGCAATATTTATTTGCAAAATAAAAAAGTTTTCTCTACCAAGAATTTATTTTTCCCTATCGAACCTGTGGCAGCTGTTGAGTATATTATAGTATTTAATTTTAAAAGTATCTAAAATAAAATTCCTACTAAAAGGCACTATTTTTGTCACGTAGTTTCTATAAAAGCTATCATATAGCATATATGTATAGTGTTTTTTTTTTTCGAAGAATCCTCATTTTTTCGAATTCTTTAAGAAAAAACTGGTATCTATATACATACTATACAATCTATATTCATAACTTTTATACTTATATACAAATAAGTATTGTGAAAAATATCTCCAATATCTCTCAACTTCTTCTAACTTTTTTTCAAACTACCCTCGCAGCTCTATTACCTTTTCTTTCCCTCTCTCTCTCGCTCACTCGCTTTCTATGCAAAAGTTGCTTGCGGGCAACAAAATGTGGCAATAAATGCTAAACAGTTCGCTCAGTTCTTCCAGTTACAGTACCTCCATTCCAAAGGGCTTAGCCATATTTAAAATCGAAAAGAAAAACCTTAAAGAAAAAAACCTTTTCATTGCCAGTAAAGTTCAAGTTTCTGTTGTTGTTCTTTTTGTTGTTGTGGTTGCTGCTGGCTTATGATCGTTTGAATATTTTATGCTTCTTAGACTCTTGTTGCAACTATAGTATAACGTATAGAAGAAGAATGTAAATGCTGTGGATGTTGCAGCTGAGCTGAGCAGAAGATGCAGCATTGCATACCAAGCGACTTAAACTTGCATATGCATAAAGATAAACCAAAGAAAGTTGCTGGCAACATAACAAAAAAAAACAACAGCAATAACTTGGCCACGCCACACGACACTCTGCCACTCTGCCACTGTTTGGCAGCAAGTCACCCACTCACAATGCTTGCAACTGACAGTGCAAACGCGGCATCAGCATATGCCATTTTCTAATGATTATTATGATGCATTATGTGTGTCAACGGGCACAGCCCGGTCTTGACCAACGAATTGATGACCACGAATTGATGGCCAAATGGCAGCCAACAGTTTAAACACACTCTATAATTTATATGCGAAGGGGTATATTGGCTTTAAGTGAAAGTTTGTAAAAAAAAAAGTGCTGCCAAACGCAGCAAATTTGTCAAATTTGAAGTTTGACTATGTATACAGCGTGTTTTTTTTTGAGAGGTTCAACTTTGAGTTGGTGATAATGTTTTATTTGACAAGCTGTCACTGACAACCCTTTTAAGAGCTGATAGTTAAGTTGAGTTTGCTTTGGCATACAGTCACTTGTCTACGTCGATAACAACCTTCGAAGAGTTATTGGCGAAATACGGCCGTAAAAGCTGCGGAAAGTTAATGAAAATCGGGGGAAGAGATGGAAGATTGCGCCATACATTTTTTTTATCCAATAAAGCCCGTTTTATTGATATTAAAAATATATATTTTTTTGATTTATTATGATTTAAGCTAGTTTAACTCTTTAAAAAAAAACAACCTTTATAAAGAATCGGTGGGATACAAGAGCCTTCGGAACAATCTGCTTTGATAGTAAAAACAGTTTTTTGTAAAAATATAGTATAATTTATATGAGCTCTGTGGGAAGATTTGTGTTGTGAATAAAAGCACATTGGGACGTGCATAGGCAAGGCCGTAGAGAGAATATCCGGACCTAGGGAAAAACATCAGATCCGGGCCGAATTAATTTTTCATAATTTAAAAGTGTGAGATCAACATGAAAAAAAGTACAGAAAGGATTTCTGAGAGAATTGATGATTTGATAAAATCATAATAATGCATTGCATAAAACTCCAATACAGATCTAAAAAAAATTTTAACTAACTAAGTTAGCATTACATATGTTTCACAATAACCGTCAAGATGCTTGGAATTCGCCTTCCAAGCATTAGCTGAGACGAAATCTTTTATAATATCATCAAAGTCGAGTTTTCTTGCTAACTCAGAGTTCAAATACAAGGTAGCATATCCTGAGACTCGAATCTTCCAGAACGACTCTCGAGTCCGGGCCCCTCCGAGAGCTCCAGGCCCGGGTGAAAAAGTCCCTGATCTACCCCCCTCGTCGGGCCTGGACATAGATAATCTGACTCTAATATCTAAAAGAACTTTTTCAATGAACATGTTACTTAATAAAGTGGCTTCAACTATATTTATAATTCTTAATAAAAATTAAGAGGCAAAATGTTGCTGGGCGTTATCTTGATTGAATTGGGATAGCCTGTTTTTCAAAACTATTTTGCTGACTGAAGACAGAGTTATTGGCCAATAAAAACCAAAACAAAAACAATATATTCGCATTTTTAAAGACACAACCTAGCTAAGTTTACAGAAAAAAAAAAACAAATAATCATCAATAAACAAAATTTAATTATAGAGCTTTAGGCTGTTTAAACTTTCCAAAAATTTATATATTTTTATAGCCAGGCTATAAATAAGATCTTTATAGCAAAATCTTTAAGTACATAACATACATTAAAAAAAAATAATTAATGAAAAATATATAGTTTATTAGGGCGGATCAATTTGAATGGCGCCGAAAACAAGCTCTCCGCCTCTCAGCGTTTTTGATTCTTTGGGTTATTTAAAGCAACTTTGCCCAAGAAATAATGGGACTAAAATGAATTTCGAGTCGCAAACTTTTTTAAAATGGGTTTTAATCAAAATATTAAAAAATAGACCTTTGTTACAATCTTTAAGAACAATGAGAATGTGAAATATTCGACGATTTTCGCAACATTTTGTGAATTTTCAAAAGCGGCGCTCAAAATTAAAAGTAGATGTTCAAAATGAATTCCTCGACTTTAAAAACGCTCAAATACACATTTAGCTATAGGAAAAATAAAGTCTTTGGGCCTTGGAAGATCTAAGTAGATTTTTGAATATTTTGAACAAATATTAATTTGGAAAAAGACTCGAAATTCTGTTTATACTCATAGAATATCACAGTGCAACACAAAAATTGGAAACAACTTCTCTTTTCGCTTTTTTGAAGTGCATCCTGAAACTACAGAAACCCCCAAAGGATTTTGCTCAAAGTCATCAATAAGGTAGTTTTTTTATATCCGCAGTTTTTCCGCTCAAACCTGATTTTTTGGGAATAAGACCATTTTTATCGAGTCTACATATCGTAGACCGTTCGGAATTTCGTTCTTCTCGGTATAAAGACTCACGGCAATCTTAATTCTTTGGGTCATTCAAAGCAACTGCGCCCAAGAAACTATGGGTCTAAAATGAATTTCAGGTCAGCCATTTTTTTAAAATAGGTTTTTTTCAAAATATTATTATTAATTTTTTTAATTTTTTTTTAATTGAAAAAGTGTGGCAAAAATTAAAGAGATTAAAAAGTGTTTTTTCATAATACTCAAGCATGACTATACATTTTTACTATATTATATATGTATCTCCCATAGGACCGATCGGCCAAAAAACCTTTTTTAAAGCAAAATTCGCTATATTTAGTTTTTTAATAAAGATATCGTAACCAGATTTGGCATTCAGAGTACCCAAGCATTGTGCCAAATTTGAATAAAATCGGTTGACTATATCATATAGCTCCCATAGGGCCAATCTTCCAAAAAATCGATTTTTGAACAAAATTTGTTGGGTTTCGTTTGTTTGTGAAGATATTAGAAATAAATTTGGCACTTGTATGTTTTTTATAGGTCTTAAGCATTGTACCAAATTTAAACAAAATCGGTTGACTATAACATATAGCTCCCATAGGACCGATCGGCCAAAAAAACGTTTTTTGAACAAAATTCGTTGTGTTTCGTTTAATTGTAAAGAGATTAGAGCCAAATTTGGAATTAATAAGAAATTTATAAGTAACCAAGCACTGTACCAAATTTGATCAGAATCGGTTGACTATATCATGTATAGTCTATATCATATGGCTCCCATGGGCCCAATCGGTCAAAAAATCGTTTTTTGAACAAAATTAGTTTTGTTTCTTTGTAAAGATAGTCAGAATCAAATTTGGTGTTTGACCATCTGTTTTAGCGTTCCCCAACCCTGCAAGAAATTTGATCAAAATCAGTTGACTATATGATTATCGCCCCAATAGAATCGAACTGTCCAAAAAACGCGTGAACAATCCCTTAAACTTGAAAGCAAGAAAGACACAAAAATTTCAGCAAACGCCTCTGCCGATAACATTTAGAGGTCCTATTTAATGGGTAAAGTAAGGCTCAAATAACGGGCTTACCAATAGGGATGATAGAATTTCGATAGCTCATGGCGGCCATCTTTGTGAATGCATTTTTGGATTTTCTTATATCAGTTGTGTTTTTGTAAGGTTTGTCATTTCATCATAAACGTTGCCACAACATTTTGAAACTGTCCAATTTTCTCAAAGAGCCATATAATTAATAAGTTGGGTTGTTAATTTATTTTGCATGATAGTGGGCCATCGAAATGAGTTCGTACAGGTGAACCCTGCAGGCTTCTACAGGGCCTAACCCAAAACAAAAAATATTGTTTTTTTTATGCCCATACGAGGTGTGTTCAAAAAGTAAGGTGATTTAAGCAATTTCACGGGCAACGTATTTTCGATTATCGATTTTTTTGTTTTGTTGTGTTGGTACACTCTTCCCGAACATCTGTACCAAATTTCAGGTGAATGGCATTTTTTGTTTGGTTGTGAGAGGCGTAAAGGTTATAAGTGTTTTGCGTGCTCGGCGATTTTTTGCTATCGAAAAATTCGTTTCGTAAATTATTTTCACTTTCAAAAATACTTAAATTTCTAGAGGGAAGGTCAAATATAATTTTATTTGGTAATAAATAATAATTTATACATACCAAGTTATTACAAATGCAGGGAAAATATCTCCATATTGAATATTTTTTTTATTTTGGGAAAAGCCTTTCACTTTTTATTTTTATGATTATGTATAACCTATGTCAGGATTTCCCGACCCTAGCCAACAGCTGCAGCAGATATTAAACTGACACTGTATTAAATGCATTATCTACACAAATCTGATCCAGATATAAGAAAATTTTAAATTCGTCTACATTTTGAAAAGTATTTGACTTAAAAAGAAAACATTTCTGGGGCACGTGTCAGGTTTGCTGCATAAATTTAAACCAGCTCAAGAACTTCATTTTCACTCGATGCATTTTCACAACTTAACAAGAATTAGGGCATTCCATAGGCGGAATGTTACCACCACAAAAGCGTTCTGACTTGTTTATGCTAATGAAGCAAGGCTTCTGGGCTTGTCAACATTTGTTGCGTGGAAATGCATCTATAATAAATGATTTTCTTTTCTATGTTGCCAGCCCCTTGGGCGGCTCAATTAAGTCTCTAATGAAAGCGGGTTGGCCCCAATCAAGCCGCTAAAAGGGCTTACCTTGCCGCAATTTTCTCACAGGCAATACTACCAACAACAACAACAACAACAATGAAAACGAGAATAAGAACAACAACAAAAACAACGATGACAAATACAACATAAACCATGTAGCAAGACATTTGGCCGCCAGCAAATTTTTATAGCTTTGGAACTCGACTGCTTCTTGAATTTTGTCCCAAAAAAAGAAAAAAAAAATCCTAACCAAATACAGCCAAAGGCTTAGAAGCTACATAGTAACATTTTCCAACATTTCCACCATATATCAGGTGCATTGATCTATGGCTATTTTTTTAATTAACGCTCAGTTTCTTTTATTGCAGCACGTTGAAAAATGAGTGGAGTCTACCAGAAGTAGTTGTAGTTGTTGTTGTAGTAGACATAGACATAGTCTTAGATATAGGTATAGCTGGGAAGCATTTAGCATTTTACACGGTTCCAACTGGCACTCACTTTGTTATTGTTTTATTGGCTAGCCAGCCTACAGCTCCAAGCTCCCAGCTAGTCCGTTGGCCACTGTTGGCTACTGGAGCTAGGTTTCCCATGAACAAAAAAAAAAGGCAGCCAGTCAGCCAGCCAGCTATGGAAATTTTCAATAATACAAAAATATGAGAACGAAACTTAATGCCTAGAAAAATGCTATTTCAAATTGAAAATGAAATCTATAAAGATCATTAGTAGCACAGGCACGTAGACGTAGACGTCCAGATACGGAATCAACCGACACGAGTTGATTGCAGCTGAGATAATAGGGCGCAAAGTGATAGATCACAACACGCACCTGCTGCAAAGGTGGTCAAAGCTACTTCTGAGCAAGGCACAGTGGTTCTAATGATAGAACAACAAAAATCAAAGTCAATATTTTCAATTATCTGTTGATCTCTAATGGGTTCCAACATTTCAAGGCCACGTTTGTTTTGTTGTGATTATAAATGCAGTTTGAGTAACTTGAAGGAAAAAATAATTTTCCATCACAATAGAAATGGGAAGTTCACTTAAAGCTATTAGGTTTACTTTGTCAAGAATAAAAAAGTTATTTGTGCTTTAAATCAGGGCAGAAGAAAGTGATATTATCAACATGTGCCCATGAGTCCGCTTAAACAACTGGATCTCGCTAACCATAAGAACTAATAGTTCCAAAAGTTACTAAAAGCGTGATGTTGACCATTTAATGCTGATAAGCCTAGCTTTAAGCCTGCTTAAAAAAATAAAATTTTTGAAGAACAAAGAAAATAAAAACGTTGGTATAAGCCTAGCAAGCGTTTACCATAATCCCACAATCATCAAATGTCTTGTTTTCATTTTAATTACATACTTAAGCCAAAGGTACTTTCTCAAAGAGCTCGGATACTCGAAATAAGTTTAAAAATTATCTTAAATTAGGCATGAAAGACATCTCCTTTTAAGGTTTATTCATTCTTAGTAAAAGCTTTTTGTACTTAACAAAATCGTACTTAATTTTATAATCAAGAACTTAATTTCAACATATTCGTGCTTGCCTTGATATCAAGTTCGCCATGAAGTGTTTCTCAGTGTAAAAATGTATTTCATCTAAGAAGCACAAGGTATGGATATACCGTATGATGGTACGGCCTAAATGTGGACAATAATAAAATGAAATTTAGATCTCTTCTCCCAAGTCGGGATGATGGCAGCCCCTGTGGAAGCCCCCGGTGGCAACAATGATTCACGGATGGGTCCAAAACTGAGCAGGGTGTAGGTGTTGGAATCGTTGGACCCAATCTCTACCGCAATGGGCATCTTGCCCAGCGTCTTTCAAGCGGAGATTCATGTCTTAGAGATCTGCACCCTTAGTATCCTTCACAACGGAACTAGGGGAGCAAACATATGCAATTTTTCAGATAGTCAAGCTGCTATTAGGGCATTGTTATCCTGGAGCATCTCCTCTAGTATGGTTAAAGAATGCCTAAACTACCTCCAATCTCTGTCCGCCCGGAACAAAGTCGTGCTATGTTGGGTGCCTGGACACTCGGGAGTAGATTGTAACACGATCGCTGACAGGGTGCCTCCACCCTGACTACATCTCCTGCGCCGTTTTGTGGAATTGGTTGGTCCACAATCAAAACTATGATAAAGAAATGGGCCGCAGGAGAACATAGGAGGTACTGGTTTTCCCTTATGGGGCTCCGTCAAGCAAAAGTGCTTAGTCAAAAGGTTCTGGTAGCTTACCTATCTGGCCACCACACTGTTAGATACCATCTACAGAAAATTGGCCTATCGGACTCTTCAGAGTGCAGACTCTGTTTCGAAGACGATGAGCCAACAGACATATTTTCTGTGACTGCCCAGCGCTGGTATGGGACAGAGCCATTCACATGGGAAAGGAACGGGTTAGTACCTTCCATCTCAGGTCAATACTAACAAAAGACCTACAGCTATTCATGCGGAAAGCGAAAGTCTTTTGCTTTAACTTAAGGGATGGTACAAAAGACCTTTTGGTCGCAGTGCCTCACCCCTCTGTGAGGAACCCTTTTTTTCGGAAAAAAAGAAGCACAAGGTACTACTGGGTCCAAAATATAAGGTGACATTGCATTTATCTTGAAAAAAATCTTTGTCTTTTCCTTCAAATTAATTTAATGGCCAGCAAAGAAATCCCCCTGATACTTCCACTTATGCCAATTGACTTTCCAATCTTCGAAACAGTTATTAAAATCGATTTCCAAATCACCCCTATCGACTCAAAACAGTGTCCCCGGAGCGGTCTTTTGCGTTTTTTGAAAAGCCAAAAGTCGATCGGTGCCAAATTAGATGAATACGTTGGTTGTGGAGCGATATGGGTTGAGTTTCTAGCGAAACGGTCAAGAAGAATCAATGGAAATTCAAAAAAATTCATTGTTCTCGGTACAAGTCGAAATTTGACCCGTTTTATGCCAACATCATCAGCAAGATCTCAGATCGTTAATCGAAGGTTTCTAAACACCAAATCTTTTCTTTCTTGACGTGAACTTCGTCGGTTCAGGTTGATGGTCGTCCAGGACGCTCTTCGACTTCGATACGTTCTCGGGCTTCTTAGAACTCTTTACACTACTAATACTAAGAATTCTGAACTCCTAATTAGAGCATAGAGCCTCATAGGCCCTCTCGGGGATTGCCACCTTGTCGTGGTGAGGGGGCTCATTAGGGGCGATGAATCCAAGAGCGATGCTGGCGGTAGCATAACAATCGGTAGGGCCACCCAAGCCGGTAAGGTCGAGGACGAGTCCTGAAGCTAATGGCAGTCCACGAAAACCCCTGATGGCTTTTTGGCAGCCAAATTGTCATCAGGTAAGCGTCTATTTTCCTATATCGGCATCTAACTAAAGAGTCTTGGGACCCATCACTCATTGATTTTCATAAAAGATGTCAGAATAACATGGAACAAAACAATAATGAAAACATGTCTCCAAGGATAGCCAATAAATATTGGTCAATCCCCCTGCTACGGCAGCCAGCACAGAGGATTTGGAGTTGCTAATTTTACGTAAAAATTTTTTTTTTTACATAATCTGGTACCGAAGGTTTTCTGCACCATTTTCAACGAATCATCACCAGAAAATCCATTCCTCAAAAAAAAATTTAATGCAAATTCGCTGAATTCTGAAAATCGAAAAATTCACTTTTAGCAGCTCACAAGAACGAAGTGAACTCAGACACTAATGAATATATTGACGTGAAAATTTGGCGTGGATGTCAGCTCTACCAACCTGAAAAAAAATTTCACCAAATCCAATTTAGGTGCACGCAGTTTAAATTCAAATCTCACCTTAGATCCACTAGCTCTTTTTTTTGGCCACTACCAACATAAAACTACAACCACTGTGCTGTGGTGATTGATGCCACAATTGTTGTTGCTGCCGTCTCCTTAATTAAACACAACAACATGCGACAAATTAATACTAATATCTTAGCGTTTAGCTAAATTAAAGTGAAAAAGTATTAGAAAAGGCTTCATTCAAAAACGAGAAAAAAATAATAAAAAGCCAAATAGATAAGAAAATGCTTAAGAAGAAGCAGCAGAAAAAGGTGCTAAGCGCTGCTGGTCTAACCAGTTTGCTGTCTTGACTTAACAATTTTTCAGTCAAATCGATGACAGTTAATGACGCTGACTGCGACGTCGAAGCTGACATTGAAGCGAAAGCCAACTAGAGAAGCGGGCCGTCGACTGACCAACTGACGAAAACGTCAAGAATGTTGGCTTTAGCCAAAGCCAAAGCATGTGTCTGGAATGGCTAATTGAAAATATATTGCAGGAACAACCCAACATAGCAACATGTTGCAATTAAAAGCAAAAAAAATTATGTTGTGGGCGTAGCGCATTATAAATATATGATCAATCTAAACAGCGCAACGAATCCTTTCGATTGCCTGCAACAACCAAAAGTTTAGCAGCTGGTCTGGCAACATTTGGTTAGCAACATTGCTGCCAAGAACTTAGAGAAAGTTGCGTACAGCGCGCGATCGAACCAAAGAGCGCGCGTTTGCAGCGCTTGCAACATGTTCGCTTCAAACCGGTCTGGCTGAACATGAACTTGGTGAAAGACATACAAGTTGGCATTGGGGCTTTGGCTTTAACTTTGGTCTGGGAGAAAAGTCTGCGCTGCGCTGCTTGGCTTGACTTAACTTGACTTGGCTTGAAGTTTTTCCTGCCAGACCAAGCTTGAAAAATTTTTAAAAGACGCTGCCCCAGCTCTAGCCGAAACATTTGTATTACGGCGCTGCTAACAGTTAGAAGTCTGCGAGTTCCGTCGCGCAAAACCGCTTAAAAGCAAAAACAAAAAGAAAAAAAAAATACTTATATTGTATGCAATCTATATTATAATACAAAGTGCAAAAAAAAAAAAGTGGACGCATCTTAGAAAATATATAAAGCGAGTTTGTCTGCTCCGGTCGTGCCCAGCCTAGTGTAGAGATAGTATATTGATGCGGTTGCTACGTGAGCTCGCGAAGTGCCCCAGAACAGTTAGTTGACATTAATACGTTCGCAGATGCGTAAATAAAAGTATCTGAGCTCCACTGTCTGCCAACGCAAAACTGGAAATAGGCAAGCCCCAAAGGAAACTCCAGACGTGTCGCGTGCGAAAAAGAATAGTAAAAAAAAAAATAAATAGAAAAATATCTAAGAAAATAAACCAAGCAACCCACTCAACTGTGCGTGCAGTGCGAAAACAATTTCGTGTGAGTGTATCAGTTTACAGTGCATACAAAAAGTAATACCAAAATACGTCTAAAAATGGCACACAGCGTGGCCTGGAGCTGCGCCGCAGCCGCATTGGCGTTGATAGTTGCACTGTGTGCGCCTGCAGCCACGCAGGCGGAGTATCCCGGCGTGATAGAGCTAGTGGGTTATAGCAATAGACGCGCGCGCACCCACTTTATGCCCAGTCCGCAGTTGGAGAGCTCTACGCTGGCGCCGCCCGCGGCCAAAATACGCGCGGATATTGAAACCGTCAAACGTAATATGAAAAAGTATGATAGATTATTGGCATTGGATACTAAAAATCTGCCCGAACCACAAAAGGACATGCTGGCGCGCATAGTGGAGCGTGTGGCGCGTCTGAAGGAATCGCTGGATATAGAGGAGCAGCAGCTGAGCAGGCAGGAGGCCAGCTCGGCTAGAAGCAGCCAAAGCAGTCCGCGACCCAGCACCATACAGCTGGCCAGCGAGGAGGTGGACTCGACAACGCTGCGACCCACCACGCTGCAAATGCAAAGTGAAACCGAAACAGAAACCGATCCCACGCTGCTGCTGGATGAGACCACACTGCTGCAGCTGCAGCATACCATGAACGAGCAGGCAGCCGTGCAGGCGTCCGTAACCGCACAAACTACGCTAATGAAAGAGTCCGTGCCCAGCACCACGGAGCCCATGCTGGACAACACCAGTGAGCCTGCACAGACGGCTGAAACTGTTGCGCTGCCGGGCAGCACGCTAAGCGAGCAGGCAGACCGTACCGAAGCCGTGGACAATGCCGAAAGCGAGGAGCAACAAACCGTGAGCTTTACAACCAGCGATGATGCGCTGACCGATGCCACCGATGCCGATGATCAATTTGTAGCTGCACGCTCCAACAACAATAATATTGCGGCAATTACTGCAGCCGATGCGGATTCAAGCACTGCCACGACCAGTGCGGGCAATCAGCGCACTTTGACCACCATTGGCAAGCTGAAGAATCGCGCCACCAAACGACCTTTTGGCCATAAGGTTACGGCAGCCACAACGCTCAAGCGCGGACAACGTCCTAGCGCGGCAAGCGCTGCGGCAGCCAATGCAGCTGCAGCAGCAGCAGCGCATAAACCCAGCACGGCTACTACCAATAAGCAAAAGTTGGCCAATACCAACAATAGTCCCATGGGCAGCACGGCCAGCACCTATAGCAGCAACAATAACAACAACAATAACGCCCACTATACACAAAAGGTGCAAACAAAGACACAGCAGCAGCAGCACAAGACAGGCGCCTTCAGCACTGGCTCCACATCTGCCTCCGCCGCCTCCTCCGCCGCTGCACCCGCGCACTACTCGGCCAGCACAGTGAGCAGCAGCAGTCCAATGACAACACCCAACTCAGCTGCCTCATCAGCCTTGCCACTGGAGCAGCTCTATACGCGCACGCCACAAGCCAACATACCAGTTGCTGTGGCTGCTGCAGCCGCATCATCCTCATCAGCGGCAGCTGCTGCTGCTGCGGCTGCAGTGGGCAGCACTTATGGCGGCAGCCAACCCGATGCCATGGTCTATGATGCACACGTCAATACCTCGGCCATAATTGATAGCCTCAGCACACATGCACGCGAGGAGTACTATCAGCAGAAGCAAACCGTTAACAACAAGGATAATAAGGTAAGCGCAAGCAGCCGTCAGCCAATGGCTAACAGCCCACTTGACCATACCCACTACATACTGCCCCCCACTACCACCCTTATATACAACGAACAAGTTGCGCAACGGTAACTTGATGTTTTGGCCTAATGGCTGCCTGTTGGCCAGGATTTTAATGAGCGCATTTTTGACATGTGCCGTGGCGAGCTCAACTTGCCGCATTGTCTATAAAGTTATTACTAGCTGGTTGCCAGCTTTTTGGCATTAGTTGGTAAATTGTGTTAGCGGTTTATGTTGACGTTTTCCGCTTAATTAGCAACACGGTGCTGCTAAACTTATGCGCATATAGTAGAGAGTACGAGCCAACCTAGCTGACTTTTCCCAAGGCAATACTACCAATGCATGTTACCACAACTGCTGGCGCTTGCCTCAAAAAACCGTTTGGCCAAAACTGCACACAACAAAAAGAAATAATACAAAAACAAATAGGCAAAAAAAAAGCGCAGCCGTTGAATGTCAAATGCAGAATTATTGGAACAACTTGACTCTCAAACTGTAACAACGGCCAGGGACCATGTTGTTGATGACAACGAGCGCCAGTCAACAGTCACAAAACAAAAAGCTTGCCACAAGCAAGTTGCAAGCTGACTTAGGCAGTGCAACGAAATCTAGATACCCTTACTAAACAAAGAGTTTGAGCGTATTGTTAGATGAATTGTTTGGGCAGGGCTGCAAAACAGATTTTAGGACAGTTTTTTAATAGGAAGCGTATTCCGCCAAACATATTCGTCGAGAGTACAGACAACGAAGAATTTTAATGTTTTATGCTTTTTTCAATCCACGGATACTTTTTAAAAGTCCGGGACCAAGTGAAATTCACTGAAAGTCGAATTAAAAATTTATCACTTCTAATGGAATTCGGAACCGGTAGTCTTACAAAATATAAACTCTGGGACAACGAATTACTTTTGTGGGAAGAATTTTAATGTTTCATGCTTTTTAGAATATACGAGTATTTTTGAAAACTCCTGTAACAAGGAGAATTCACTCCGAAGTCGCCTTTAAAATATATTACTTCTAATGGAATTCTATACCGGTTGTCTTTAAGAATATAAACTTTTTTAAAGAGTCCATATAAAATCGATTTCAAATTGATGTTCTAACTCAGCTGTTTCTAATTCAGATGTTTTTAAAAGGTGCAAATAAGCGTTATCAAAATACAGCCCTGTATTTCGTATAAGCTGTTATTATGCCCATTATAGATGTAATATATAATGACTTTACAAAAATTTTAAAATTTGATACTTTATATTAATTTTTATAGAATTGTCCTTTTCTAAAAGAATATAAGCTTTAAAAAATATCAAACATCCCTATCCGGAAATACCATCCGATTTAAGATTTAAATAAGCGTTTTAAAGTTTTTATGCCCATTACTTCATTCCTTTTGAGTATATTAAGTTTGTGTCCATATTGCCTGTTCCTCCGTAATAAAATTAAATAGCTTTATCAAAAATTTTAAAATAGTATAAAATTTCATTTACTTAAAGAAAAATTTACAGGCCACAGGCATCTTAGCGGAACCGTAACAAATTTTGCAACCCTACTTAGCCTTTTTCCGAATATAATGGTCCTTTTCTAAAAAAAAAACACTTCAGCCAGAACAAATTTCAAGCAATCCCTATCTGGAAATACTGTCCCACTTAAGATTTAAATAAACTTTTTTAAATTTTATGCCCATTAATTTATGTAATTTCCTCCAAAGCAAATAGACCAAGGAGCATAAAGTTTATTTTTCTTTTTTACTAGCTTTCATATTTTTTAAATTAGCCACCCTTTTCACCCTGAAAAATTTAGCGATTTTCTTTCAGATTTCTCAAACATTGAAACCTTCCGCAGGCTTTTCTGCATAGCAAAGATATATTTTTTAACATCACTTAGGACTGCGATAATAATTTTTACTGTAACTAAAGAAGTCCCATTAAAAAGACTGTTACAGCACCCTCAAGCGTTGTTGTTCGAAGCATGCAGGTGGCAGAACCCTCGAGGCTGCCAATCGCATTTAAGTGCTTTAAGCTGAAATTGGTTTCAATTCTTCTGCAGTGCCTACTTAGGATACAAGTTCAAAACAGCGCTAAAAAGTGATTATGTATTTCATCCAGATGCTGCAAAAAAGCCATTTATGTTCATAATAAGGACTCCTGGACTTTAGGTTTTAAAAAAAATATTATATGCGAGTAGATTGACCTCTTGCTCTTGCGGGTCATATAAAGACTACCATCATCAGATCTAAAACACCAAAAAATTCAGTAAAAAAAATTAGAAATTAACAATTTAGGGAATTCCTTAAATTTTTTAATTAACCTATTGGATTGCCCGGTGGTCAAAAACAAAATTAAATGCAAATCTTATTAAAGCTACAGTAGTAAAAACCAGATTAACCAGATCTTACAAATCCGAGCTACTGTTGAGCATTTTTATGATGATATTACTAAGCTCTTTAATATTAGGTGTTCGATTTAAAGCAATTATAGATGCTTCAGAAATTTAAAATCGACAAACTCTATGTATTAGGAAATAAGGATGCAAGCTAAGGAACAAACCAGAGTTGTGTTTTGTTGACAAAACTTGGATCCAGGAAAAATCAAGAAAATCTTGTTTCCTTTCTTTGTCTTTTGCAATCAGTTTGAATTTGAAAACTTCTTTAGAAAAACTTGCTGCTCATTCTCATAGTCGAGATACCCTTTGCAAGAAGCATAGCAAAACAAAAAAAATCTTGGGCCTTACGGCAAAGTACAGAACAAAAACCCGTGTGCTGAACGTAGAGCCACTTGTTATAAATGGAGCGCTGGAAGGCTTTGGCTTTCCACTGCAAATCGATTGTCATAAGTTGGGACGACAACCAGAAACAACAACAACAACCAGAACTAGTTGCGCTTGTCTCATGTTCAAGGAATACGACCGACCATGGCCAGACAATGGGCAAACTTTCAGCATTGTGAGTGGGTCAGTTTTGGTAACGATTTTGGCAGCTGATGCCTCGCCGCCTTTAGCTGCTCCCAGCTGTGGGACTTGTCGCAGACTCTTTGCTTGCTTATTAACTCTTCACGTTCCAATGCACCTAATGCTAGAGTAAAAATTGGCAAATCCGTAACGACAACATGTTGTCTATTACAAGTAGAGAGAAGTCTAAGGGCAGGACAAGCCAGCCCACGTCTCGACAGCTTCACACAGCTAGCTTCTCCATTCACTCACATTCCATCAGCGTATTCGATGTATCGATGGTCCACACACATTGCTAGCAATTTGTTGCCACTACTGACCTATAAATTTTGATGTGCGCCTATGACGACTCGCATGGTTAGACATTACTCCAACTCCAACTCCAAGTCGTACGCGACTCGAAGCTAGCAAAGACATAATTTATAGCTATAGTCAACGATTGCCAATTGGCAATAGTGGCGACAACATCCAAGAGAAGCTAGCCATGACTATGACGACGACAATGCCGACGACACACATAGCCAGCAATTGGCCATCCAATATTATCTATTGACAGGTTGAGCAAGTCTCAATGCCTGCTCCGGAGGCAAGTTGGCTACACAACAGGTTGTCAGCGGCAGGTTGACTTACCTGTAATGAAAATTAAACAAATAAACATGCGTTAGTTGCATTTACTGGAAACTCTATAGAGCTATGTCATCATAGATGTGCTTAATTAAAATTGCAGTCACATATCCGCACCTAAATAGGCTATACGCCCGGGTCTAATGAAGTCTTTAATTGTTTTGTCATTGGTGCACGCACCAAATTGGCCATAAGAGCGGTCGGCATTGTTAAGTGCTTTAAAGGCTTTGCGCCAAGTTATTTTAATTGGATAATCTTCAAGGGATTCTGTCTACTTGCCAGCAGAATACTATTTCTGTTTCCTGATTGAAAATTGAGCCCACAAGCTGTGTAAATAGCAGCAGGAATAGAAACAAATCGCTTTGTTTGAACGTTTTCCGACAATGGAATGCGCTGCAAACTTTGCACTTAAATATTGAGGATTGTTTAAGGAATATGGTTTGGGAAGGTAGGTTGGTATCCTGGGGCAAAGGGCCAGCGGTTGGGAATGTACTAGCATAAAATTTAAGACAAAGTCAACATTTGGTTGTTTATTAGGCACTCATGAGAATAGATTCCTAACATGCAAAACTTTACGAAAAACGCCTTATCGACTAGCCTTACCTACGTTTGAATAAACTTTTGATCGAATTCCGTGAAAGATTTCGCTGAGAAACACAGTGGAAGATTACCCTACGTTAAGCCAAGGCACTTCTTAGTCTCTATAACTTAAATAGGCTCAAAAATATATCTCCCAATTGGGTAAAAATTCGCTTAAAGATTCGGTAAACAACTAAGTACTATTGGCATCGATAGTTAGAAAAAATTTAGGTTTTTGAGAAGAAGGCCCTCCCAACACACACTTGCAGATTGTTATGATCTTGCCGGAAGAAGGATATTCCTCTTGAGCATTGAATATCGATGTTCGATGTCGCACAACTAGACCCAGCCAGATTTATTTAACTTCTTTAGCATATTGGGTTAGGTGGAGACTGGTGCGGATCCAGATTTCGGAGAAAAGAGCCACCCAACATAACATATACTTTTAGATTTGATGATCTTGCCAGAAGAAGTTATAAGGATATTCCTCTTGAGCATTGAATTTCTATTATCGAAGTCACACGACTACACCCAGCCCAATTTATTAAATTTGTTTTGCATATTGGGGTAGAGACAAGTGGGATCCAGGATTTGGGAGGGTTCTTCAGAAGTCCACTTTGCAGAGATTTTTAGAGCTAAAAGCCAATAGTAACGGCGTCAAATTGGTGTGCCAGAAACAGTTTAGTTTGGCAAGCAACCTTGCAGTAACGTCCCTTACAGGACGTCGTTTTGGAAATAAGGGAGACGGACGGAGATTAAGCGGAAAGAGAATGTGACTCTGTGTTCTGTTTTGGCATCTCCCGAGAACTCTGGCAATGGTACAATCCAAAGCGAACAACTGAGCTCCTGCCTTTTACAAAAACAGGACAAGGAAGGCGGTAGGAATGGTGACGGGGTACTGCACCATCCACTCCATCATGAGTTCTACCGCAGCTGCGAAGACGAGGAGGAACAGCCGACAGAAAGCATCTTCTTAAGTCTTCTAAGAAGACGAACCCAGTTCCTTGATAAACCATTCTTTGAAGATCTGTGCAATCTGGATAATGTGCCTATAGCGGATCTGGCTACTTTTGTCGAATCCTCAAAATGGTTCTACAATTGGAGAGACTTGGGTGCCTAAAAATGCCAAAAGTTTTTGATCCTCCGCTACCCCTTTTCCTTTCTTTTAATACTTTTCATGGACCACATGGCCTCCAGGTGATGTCAGTTGAGTAGCCTATTCAACCTACCTAACGAAGTAAAATTTTATTGCAAAATTCGGGTTGTGAAGGAATATATTGAATTTGAAAAAAAAAAAAATCTCTTTTTGAAGAGGTTGTGGACAAAATTGGCTGATTCCCTTATTTTCACCAATATAAATCAAAGTTCGCAAACTGTCCCTGTCAACCCATTTTTGCAAATTTTTGGAAGGTCTTAAACCGAAAACAGCCCATGGTGCCACTACTGGGAGAGCAGCTCTGGGACAAGAAGGCAGCAAAATAAATCCTAAGATCCTAAGACTGTTGCACTCTGCGAAATAAAAAAGTTCGTTAAGTCTCTGGAATGTAGGTGTTTATTCCTACGGTGGAACATAGGACATAAGAAAGAACTCACGAAGCATATGTACATAACCCTTAATCTAGGGATAAGGAAGTCCAAATGTTATTCACCGTATGCTTTCTAACCATGTCTGCTCTAATTCCAAATCCACAGCTGTAATGTCGAGTTATTCCTGAAAATTTCTTCTATTTACCAATTGCTGCAATAAATTCCCAGATAAAAAAATTCTTATTGGCCTTATTAAGGGCATTCAAAATCTATCAATCGAGTTGTTAACCCAGTCCCAACTTTTACCATAACAAATGTCTTCAAATCAACCATAAATTAATCGACAACTTTTCATTCGCTTTCTGCTTTACCGCTAGACGCATCTTAAATTAACTATTAACCACAAATTTGCTGAAAGAACTTTTAGTTTGTTTTATTTTTTTTACACAGTAATTAACACATTCTTGGTCTAAGCGGAAAATATTGCTATTAAAAAGCCATAACAAAGCACATAATTGTGACAGATGACTGAAAAAGAAATGCCAATAATCTATATAAAAGCCATTATACTAAAAAAAATAGTTTTGCTAACAAAATTTGCATAGAAATAGTTTGTTGATAACAATAACCATAAAAACTTTCACTACCATATTATTTACAAGTTTGTTTAGAACCCAAACAAAAAAATATCAAAGTCTTATAATTCGCTTTGTACCTTTTGAAAACATACCATATAATAGCTCTCAAGATTTGCCTGTCAATAAACACGAACAGCAGGCGTCAAAGGGTTAATTATGTACCAACAACATGACATAAAGCTAGTTGCCGCATACCGTTAAGAGAAAATTTAAATGCCATTGGGAGAGAGTGAGGGCCCCATGAATTGCAATTCTTGGTACCAACCGAAGCTACGATGATGCAACTGGCATGCGACTTTTTTACGCTTTCAACTCATCTAATTGCCAACTAGTGGCCAGCAGCTAAGAAAGCCAAGAAAAGAGCCGAAGCTTGTCTTAGGTAAACGCAGTCAGTAACTACCAATTTATGTTCAACATAAGTATATATATCTTACTACATGCTCTTACATAGGGCTTTGCATATGCATTTTTGAAAAATAGAAAAAAAAGAAGTGCGCTAAGTTTCGCTTGTTTTTTCTAGTAGCTTATTTTGCCAACTGGGCCCAAAGACAGCCGCTTTTAAAGGCAAAATGCCTTTGACTTTGGCTTTGGTCTAAACCGCCAATGACACTGACAATTTTACAAAGCATGGAGCATATAATCATAGGCGAGCGGCACAGATAATGAAAAAAAAAACCAAAAAAACAAAAAGTGAATTGATATGCCCGACTAACTTTAAAATGACGAAGTTAAAATACTCTTGAAGAGCTTTCGTGACAACATTTTGCAGTGTATGTAGAACTTAACATAAAAGATACAAACATTTTGCAACATTTAATGATCTTCCCTAAATTGATGACTGTTCTTTTTGAATATTTATTAATACAACTCCTCCTGCTCCGCTCTGGGGCGACTTGCAAAATAGTCAGGGAAATTATTATTATTATTATAAATGGAGTCACTGCGACATCTATCAGTGTTCTTTAAGATAGAACTCACATCTAATTTGTACTTTTGATCCAGTAGAAAACGAATCTTTGAATCTAGTTTCTTCTAATCTTACCACCAATTTTCGAAAAAGAATTAAATTTACCACGATTTTTCTTAAATTCCTATATTTCCCTTTAACATTGTTGCCATAGATCCGTACTTTTCGTTGACTTCCTCATAACGACTACATTTTAAATCGATGAAAAATATTGCCAGTATATTATTATTTTAACTTAAGGGCCTTAAAATAAATTTATATAATCGCAATCCGAGCAATTTATTCGGATTTATTTTGAAAACGAATGTATGGTTCTCCCAATTCCATGTAGAATTTAAACAAATGTTTTGTTGCAAGAGAAATTAAAACGAATTGCCAAAATAGGTTTTTTTTCTCCGCCAAAACAACTGACGAATTTATCGAAAAAATTAGGTAAATTTGTGAATTTATCGAAAAAATTAGGTAAATTTACGAATTTATCGAAAAAATTTGGTAAATTTACGAATTTATCGAAAGTAAAAAGGGAATCTGAATAAATTTGTTCGTTAGGGATTTTAATATATTCGGTGCACGGCTGAATAATAAGCTTAAGCAACAATCGACATACAATTTTATTCGAATTCGATTTTGTGTCGCATCTATTCATATTTTCCCATGTTCATTGTTACCACAGTTTTACATCTTTCAAGGGAAATTATCCACGACTATCCTATTTCTAGAACAGAACTGGGACCTAAAGTTTATAGCCGAATTATTAGAAAGAACAAAATACTCGACAAGACATGAACCATATGACAATTGGTACATTTTGAATTGATTCAGAAAAAAATAATTAAAAATATTTAACTTTAAAATATAATCCAAGAAAATCAAAAAATATTTCAATAACATGTTATTAAAATATTTATTTTCAAATCGAAACCGAATAAAGGTTTCGGATCCTTTTTCCGTAACACGGCCGAACATAAATACCAAGTTTTAGGTATTTTTCTTACAAGGAAATTTTTTGTGCAGCTCATCAACCCTGTTGCACCAATCAGTTATCGGTAAACCAATGTGTCTGAACGTGAGCCAAAATTTCGATTTGGGACATTTTTGAATTGAACCAAATAAGAATATTTATAAATAGTGATCAATAAATATCTTCTATGAAATTGGCATAAATAGAATCTAAGAATTTTAAAGAATAATTAAAAAAATATTTCTTTTGCCAATCATACTATCATTGACTTTAAGGTCTCCTTTCAAGGCAAAGAACTTGACATAAGAAATTTTTAATTGCCTCGAGTTAAAGGGGCAGAGCTGTAGAGAAAAAATCTGAACCTGGGGAAAAAATATACCAACCACTCTATACACTTTTAGCTTGAATCACGATAGTACAATATTTATTAGACCGGGCCCCTGACAAAGCTCGAGACTCGGGAAGAATCTCCTTTCACCACCCTCTCGAAGGCCCTTTGGAGGACCATTGTGAAGAAAGTTTTGACCCTCCTAGGGTTGTAATGCAATGAATAACAATGAATTTTGCAGGCCAACACAAAATAAATAACCTTTCCTTATGCATGGAGCTCCAAAATACTATATTGCCTTTATCTCACATTTTCTGATCCTATTATAACTATGTTAAGTATTAATCGAAAGGTTTTTAATTCACTCATTTTACCCATACAATTTATGGCTGTATCTTCCAAATTTTGCAAAATACAGCTCCTGAAAAATATTTTGCTATTCCAAACACAAAATAACAATAAAAATAAAAATAGCATAAGGATCCCAAATCTCATTTTTGGTTATCCTAGCTCCTATAGTCTCCAAGATCAAAGCGTTCTGGTACTAATCGATAAAAATGTGTATTAAATATAATGCTGTATCTTGAAAATTTAGCAAAATACAGTTCTAGGAAATTATGTGCGATTGGAAGGTGGACGCGACAAAATAAAAAAAAACAAGAAACTTGAAAGATCCCACATCTCATGTTTGGCTCCTATAGTCTCCAAGATCTAAGCGTTCATACAAACATAAATTTTCATATTTATTTTAAAGGAGTTAACTTTTGGGTATCTGCGTGGTTTCTCCTTATGTTGTATAAATTTTCTTAAAACCAATATACCCCCAAACTTAAAATGCAGTGTATAAATATCACACAAATCTAAGTAAACCGACAGCAAAATAAGAAAACGAAAAAATAAAGTGAATTGCATTTAGTGTAATTTCAACAAATCAGAATTCATGACAATCAACGAAAGACGGTCGATCGATATAGTCAACGCTTCGTCGAGTCGGCTTTGCTTTAGAGATTTGGAAAACGTTTTCCCGGAAACAATTCGATTATGAAAAGTGTGAAATTTGTAACAGTTTAACAGACAGGCAGCTGACAAACCATGCGGGTCGAGTGCTGCCCATTGGCAGCGACAGCGACGGCAGCAGCAGCTCTTAAAGCTCCTGCTCTCCAGCTGTGCGTGTCATGTCAGTTGTAAGTTGATCTGCCCAGATATTGATGATGATGATGATATTGGCTGGCGGAGCTAAGAAATTCGAGTTGATTGACAAGCGGTGCAGGGGCAACCACACCACAAAGTCGTGCAGCAACTGTGTGGGCCGAAATATGGGTTTGGGAAATGGCAATGGCAATCTTGCAAAGCTTTTGCAAGATTTTCCCAATACACAGCTGTTATCGTGGAAAAACTTGTTGCAGCCAAAAGCCTGATTAGAGGCACCGTTAGACTAGACAATCTCTAATATTAGTTGCCTAAAGTTATGCTAATTTCCCAAAACGATTATAAGCAACAAGAGCAGCAGCAACAGCAACAGCGAGAAACCAACTGCTGACGGGGTTGGCTTAAACCAAAGCGATCTAAACTGTTTTGTTTAGACTGTTTGAAAACTGGTAGCACTTGAAGAAGTTGTAACGAGGCAAATGCAGGCCGCTTGTTAACACGGTAAAATGCAGCAAATGTAAATGAAAGCAATGAACCAGAAAGCGGCCAAGAGTAAAAGACATTGACAGAGCTGGCTGGCTGGATGGAGACCAAGAGACCGTTGCAGAGACAGACATTATTCATATGATTAGGAAAAATCGAACAATAAGCCAAGCGATATAGAGTTATGAAGCAGAAAGCCGGCTTTCTAACTGTTTCTGGGGAAAGGGTTTTGGGTTTTGGGCCAAACTCATGATTTATTAAATTATTTTGATTTTTTTTTTTGTATTTTTTTGGCTTAGAAGAGTTACAAAAAACTTTTACCAACAATTAGGCGTTGACTGTACTGGGGGCGTGACAAACATTGCCTGGACTAATACCTGTAATTTATTTACTTCAAATTGTTTAATTTCTTTTAATAAATCAAAGAATTTTTACTTTCATTTGTAGTTACGAAAAATTTCTTGAATACAATGAAAATCTATTTTTATATAACTTGCACATCGAATTGCGTGCGAACTTTTCGTACGATTTAATAAAAAGTGAAACCTAAGCTCCCCAGGGCTTAGTTATAAAAGCAAAAAATACAAAATTAAATAAATAAATGAAAATAATAAATTTTATTTTGCGTTGGTGTTGGAAGGAAGGAACAATGAGAGACGCTGTTATTCAATTAAAATGCGCTTACAATGGTCAGATACATCATTTGTATCTGTATTTGTTGATTGTATTCTGTTTTGTACACTACACTGAATAGAGTAGTTTGAGTTTTAAACGATCTTTGTAACAATTTTGAGACGTCAACTTTATGCTGCTAAATTCAAAAAATATATGTTTCCGGAATCCCGAATACTCTGTGTTATTTGATTTTACAGGATTCAACATGAATATTTTTTCAATTATTTTGAAATTTGTTATTGTTCTTAAACTTATTTCAAGATTCATCATAGCATACTGTTAGTAAAAATTTAAGTATGTCTTGAGTATAAAAATTGATTTTTTGCACAATTCTTATGTCGTTTTTCCATTAAATTTGGGAGCTTAAAGCGAGGAACAAGGTGACAAATTCTATAGGTATCTAGTAGCTATTGGATAGCGATATGAGAGTTTTTGGGACAAAAGCATAATGGGTCATCACTCATCATCATCATCCTTGGCGCTATAGCTATAATTCAGTCTTGGCCTTTCGAACAATATTTCTCCCATAATCTCTATCCTTTGCAGCTTCTTCCCAATTTAGGTCGTTTCATTATTTCCATTTCATCTTTCTCTCCATGGGTCATCACTTCTGGATACAAATTCGTGAGAACCTAACTTTACGCAATCAAATTACTTTCGACTGTAAAATTTTCATAAATGGGTCCATAACATCTACATTTATTACCCGATTTTTAAAATCTTAGGCTCGAAATGTTCTTAAAAAAATATTCTTTCTATTGCTCGTTAACTCAAATATTCATTTGTTCCGCACACATCTTATATCATCGTTACAAAGCATCTCAATGCTTTTCGATCTAAACATCTCTAATTTCGATAAAAAAAAATTTTTTCACGAGATATTTACGAATAACTAAAAAAAGTTCCCAAAAACATGCTTTTCAAAACAAAATTTCAAAAACGGTTCTTAAAAACTCTCCTTTTTTAAAGTTCTCTTGAAACTTGTAAACTGGTGATATCCATTTTCGTTTAAGGAAATAGATTACTTTGTAGGTGTTCACTTTCTCGGGCATATATGCAAGACTGTCAGGGTAACGAAATGAACAACCCTAACATCGAGGCAAAAAGGTAAAAATGCACAACTAACTATATGAGCAACAACAATCTGTCTGAGTCTGGGTCGGGCAAAAGTACTAAGATTTTTTATTTAAGTGTATATTGTTGGATAAGTATTCTTTACTAATATTTTGTCCGAATTTTACCAATATTAAATATTATAATATGACTATCTTAGCAATGGCAATAATTGGAAAAATTTGCTTTAAGTTTTAAGAAGCTGTCTATTTTTTAAATTTTTAAAGGTATTCTTACTTGTAAAGGGTGTTTCAATCAAAAAGTATATTTATTACAAAAGTAGAAAGTTACAAACAAGGCATTTCTCAAATCACGTATTTTCTGGGAAATCGGCAAACTATTCTCAAAATTTGTAATCACTTTTTCACAAAATTGGAAAATGGACCAATTTCGCCTACAGTCCAAAATGCGTAGCTTTCTAGGGTTCTCAAAACCCAGATTTATTGTTATGAGGAAATTATGAGAAACATTTTTTTTTTTTATGTATTCTTACCAGGCACATCTTCTACTCGTAAAATTATTTTAATTTTTAAAAAAAAATTTTTGGTTTTAAAAATAAGTTTTAATTTTAACGTAGAAAAGATGCGCTTGGTAGAATACATAAACATATTTTTTTTTTTGCAGAATTTACTCAAAATAATGCTATAACTTGAATACGTTTGTTGAATGTAGCTGCAGATCTAGGATTTGGCTTGGGGCGGGTTCTTCACTCTGCAGCGTATATATATCAGAGCTCGCAAAAGACTTTCAACCCATTTTCCAAATTTTGAGCGGGTTCGGAGCCGGAAACCCTCACGTGGATTCCCACCGTTTGAATATGTTCATTTTTGTCAAAATATTTCACAACCAAAATTGTAGCCCGTTGACATGCCAAAAGTCACGCAAAAACAATCATTACAAATAAAAATATTTATATTTTAACGAATTCAATACAAATTATAGAAAAGCAACTCTTCGACTCAATCTTTCTGCGTTTACTTTAGAAAATACTAAGAGTATATACATTTCGTTGTAATCTCTGGCAATTTTCAGCAAAAGCTCTGCCCTACAATGTGAATAATGTGCTACTAGCTAAATAATTTTTATCTACAACAATTTCAAGTAATTTATAGCAATGACTTTGCTATTTTTTTAAACCATTTATCGCTCCTCTGGCCCTCACTCTCTCTCTCTCTATATCTTCCAGTTTGTGGTCATAGCGCAATATTTCAGGCATTTAATTTGCAGTTACTGCTGATGCTGCAGCGCATCCAAACTATCGATCATGCCGCCTCTGCCAAGTCAACCCGCTTCTCAAACATTAATCGCCTGGCCATTGAGCAGCTAATGGCGCTGCTTCGTATCTTTCCCAGCGCCCAAGCAGACAGTGATGCCTTAATGAGAGCAAAAAAATAAACGAAGAAAAAAACCTTTATAAAAAAAAAACACTTTCCATAAGACAAAATTAAGCTGACCCGCTAAAACGATACACAAACAACAAGCAGAGCCCCCACGTTCGGCTCCAAGTCGAGAGTGAGAGTGTAAATAATCATTAGTTGCTGCCAAAAACAAACTACATCAAGTTCAACCAAAACAAACTTGACACCTCTCTGTAACTGTAGTATCTGTAACTTTGTCGGTTAGTCGTTCAACTCGTCCGTCCGTCCGTCAGTCAGTCTATAAAACATTCCGTCCTTTTTATTATGTTTTTCCAGTCTTGTTTTTTTGTTTTTGTTGTAGTCATTGCTGGCAACAAACAAGCGGCGCACGATTTTTGCTCAGCCTCACGACTTCCCTCCGATATTGCGCCGAATTAAGATCTCAACTGTATTTGAAACTAATTGTAAATGTCTCGGTCGCTCTCAACTAACTATTTGCATTACAAAGCGCCAGACAAGCCCAACCAGACAGCCTAACCACCTCACCCACCCTCAGCTCACCCACCTGCCCAACCAGCAAAGAAAAAAAAAGAAAAACCTCTTTCTCCCTTTTTTTTCTCTATAAACGTTACAAATTTTTACTCCAAGTTGAAAGCTACAGACCACAGTCTCTCTTTGGCCCATTGGTTGGCATTTTTTTTTTTTTGTTTTTTACTTTCTGCTGCTGTGACTTTCTAGGTCGTGTAATTGTATCTGCAAAACTCAATTGCATTTAAATCGTATTTTTTTTATGTACATATATACCATCTACCAATGCGATGTATGCACTCATATGCAGCGGTTATATGAAACGTACATAAGGAGGCGTGACAGCGCTCTCTCACATAATATACTACACAACCCAAAAAATTCGTATCAAAAAGGTTAATTCATAATGGCCAAGTCAGTGAGTTTGAGTCTCTCTCGCTACTCTCACTTTCGGGGTTAACTCATATTAACTTTTTTGTTGGATATTATCAACATATGATTTTCCGTAATTTCCGAAACAGAAGTGAGTTAATCCTAGTGCATGAGAAACGCTCACGAAGTGCATCAAAATCCACGCCTGCTTCGAAAAACAATGATTTTTGGTATACTTGATGTTGTGGCCAGAGGCGAATAAAGTTCGAAGTGAAAATCTCACCAAGACCAAATTTCGGACCCCCACTAGTTTGTCGCAGTAATCTTGCCTTATCAGAGAGCAATTTTGGGCGCATAAGATACATCTATTCGAAGCCAACTTTAAGCCAAACAAATCGCCCGAGATCTTAGGAAGAAGCTTTCGTCGGACTGAATTGATTTTTCAAGCAAAGCTTTAGGCAAAGTCAGACAGAAACTCTAGTACACACCTGAAAAAACAATTAATTTATTTATTTATGCCTGTAGATAGGGAAGACGTGCCGGGGGCAATTCTTCCAGGTTCCGAAGCTCTACAAGGGGATGTAGATTTGATAAAAAAACAAAAATTATTTTTTCGAAAGTGAAAAAATTTGAAGGTCTTACAAAATGGATGGATATGTGTTTATTAGAGCTGAGAAACGTTCTTGGGCTTTCAGCTATTTTAATTTTTTAGGTCTTTTTAAGTAACTTTGACTAAATAACACCCTCTTTTTGCGTCGGGGGTTAAAAATGAATTTCGAATCGCACACTTTTTCAAAATAGTTTTTTAGTAAATTATTCAAAAAAGCGACATAGAGCTTTTGGTCAGAGAAAATCTAACATTATTGGCCTTATAAATGAAAGGGGTAAGTCCATTTTTGAATATTTTGATAAAAACTTGTTTTGAAAAGGTTACACTAAACTACACTAAATTCATTTTAGACCCGTAGTTTGTTGGGCCAAATTACTTAGAATGACAAAAAAAAAAAAAAAATCGCTGAATCCTTGAAATCGATCCATCCTAGTGTGATATGTATGTGAGTATAATCTGTGTATGTACTATGTTCATCTGTTTCCTCATAACTTCTATATGGGTTTTAATAATTTTACAAATTAAATATTTTTGGAAGCGTCTCAATCGTCAATAGGTTTTGGGAAATCTTATCCTATTAAAATAATTATTTTTAGGAAGAAAACGTAAAGTAACAAAATTCCTTTAGCTTCTTAGCTTTTATCAGTGTGTGTGTCAAATTTTGAAGTACAAGAGGTTATATGGAAAAGGTTACCAATTTGTTCCTTCTGAGAAAGCGTATTGGGTCTTTTTTGTTTATGTTTAGTTGGAATTTGTACTTAATTTTTTTAAGCTTTATCCAGAATCTCAGAATTAGTAAGATCGCAACGAAATCAACAGAAAAGATTTTATCTTAAAAGAAGTCTCTCAAAGAAGTTTTTTTTAAAAAATCCTAATCTCTAAGCAGTTTCTTACATTTTTACCGCCTGGCTTTTTCTAGCCCCCAGCAAATTAGATTAAAAGATATTAATTGTCTTAAACAAATTTAAGGAGAAGCTAATTTTTTTAAAGATAAATCTTAGAAGCAGGTTAGTGCTTAATTTTTTAACGCTTTATTCAGGATTTCAATACAATCATGATCGATGATATTAAAATAAGTCGGAATGTACCCTAATTTACGGAAAAAGAAGGTATAGAAATTTAATTTTCTTGAATCGGTTATAATGTCTTCTATTCACAATGAAAAAAATATATTTAGGTGTCTTTGATGTCAAAAACTCTTTAAGCCCTCGTCTCTCAAAAATGAATAGTAAAATAATTTTTAAATAAAATACATTATTATAATATCATTTTAAATAAATAAAAGTAAATCTTTAAGTCAGCTTTCATTTTTTCATAGTCTTTACCAAAAAAAAAATATAGTTTAAAACTGCGCTCATCATATTAAGACTGCACTAAAAAATATCTAAGTTCCAAATTTACTTTTAAAAATAAAATATAAATACTTATAAGCACTTTTTGTTCGATAGACAAAAAGGGTTTGAGTAGCGTCTCTTTACTTCATTGATGCATAGCTAACTTCCTTTTAATTGAATTTTCAAAGGATTCAATCATTTGGCCACTTTTCTACCACGAAACACACATCAAAACTTTTGTTTTGTATCAAATAACCACAAGCTTTTTATTTATTTGGGTGTTTATGGCAAAGACATCAATTTCGCATAGACTTTCTAAACAAATAATAAAGAAATTACCAAATCTCTGACTGACTTTAGCAGTCAGCTTGAGGGCGTCCCTTTTGTGTTTAAAATAAAAAACTAGCAAAAACGCCCACAAAAAAAGGCAGAAACAAGCTGCAACAGGCCATTAAACATGTTGCAGTTCTTAATGACTAACAGACGCACCTTTAACCTTGCTGCTCTGCCTTGATTACCACAAGAGCCGGAGCTACAAGTCTGGCCAAGTTTGAGATAGAAAATTGGCTTAGTGGATTTTGGTATACCCTACAAGGGTCAGGAGTATGCGCTAACTGTACAACAACCAGAGGGAGAGAGAGAGAAAAAGAGATTTGGTAGGTCACAAGTTGTTCATACCAAAGGGATAAGCGAGTGCTTATGACCTTATCTTTGGGCCTTGAGACATCAAATTTGTACCAAGAGATTATCGGCATAATGCATCAAGCTTGAGCATGCAATTGATATCTGATACCTTTGCATTGTGAAAGAATTAGATTGGAGATTAATATCAACAGCCTTGACATTTGAAGTTTGCTGAAGAGCAATGACGTCACTCAGCCTCCCGTAACTTTACAATTAGCGAGTTTTTGTTCATTTAGATGTTTTTTTGAGGTCAAGCTTTGACATTTTCTCTTAGACAAAGAGCAATGACGTCACAATCAATTTCCTGTAAGTAAATTTTTGCTAATTTATGAGTTTTTACAGGTATTGAGATTCGCACTCACTTTCCTGTTTATTGACTTGCGCTTCCTTAAAAACTTAAATTGAACTTTCGTCACGTCAGGCCTCGACATTTTATGTTTGTCTAATCACTCCTCTGTTCCTTTAGTCAGTTTTTTAGTCTAAGTGAGTTTTTGTTCATTTAGGAGTTTTTTTCAGGTATCAAGATTCACACTCACTTTCCTGTTTCTTAACATGGAAATACTTATCTAAGGAAGTGTTTTTGCTCATTTAGGAGTTTTTTTCAGGTATCAAGATTCACACTTACTTTCCTGCTTCTAAACATGGAAATAGTTACCTAAAGATGTGACCTCCACTATGTATCTACTCCGTTTACTTAAACACTTAAATCAAACTTTCGTCACGTCAAGAATCGACATTTTATGTTTACCTAAGGTTAATGACGTCAGAATCAGTACTGTATGTTCAGTCTACTATTAGTCCAAGTGAGTTTTTGCTCATTAATGACTTTTTTCATTACCATTCACTTTCCTGTGACTTGGGTCTACAACGTCCATTATGTAAGCCTAAGTTAGTTACATCCATTTGGGTTTTTTCTTTCTTTTACAGTAGCTATAGAAAACTTAGAGTTGGCTGTCTTATCAAGACTGTAGACCGTTATTATGAATCTGACTGATGACGTACAGCTTTTATTGGAATATAACTCTGGTGTTTACCAAGAATATATCAAAAATAAACTATTCTTTCGATAAACACGCGTTTTCTTAAAAAATAGGTTTTTCGCCTAAGTTAATCCACATTTTTTCAAGATCTAGATTATTTGAATACAACGTGTCAAACTAAGTGAGTAACAAACAATTCTGTTGGTCCTTCAGCCGAAGTTCAAGCTTTCCTACGCAAGAGCTACACCAAATAGAGACTCCTGCGAATTTAATAAACAAACGAAGCGAGACCTTTTCACTGAACCTATCTATCTTCTACATATATAAAAGAAACTTATGTTTTACGTGTTACGGGTGAAAGCGTCGATGAATTCCAATATGATTTGTGCGTTTGTTAAAGTTTGTCAATACAGAGATTTTAAGCCTATTGCAATGTGTTTGTGAGCAGTGGTTCGTGAGATATACGCATTTTTGTGAATATCGTGAACTTATATTTTACGTGTTACGGGTGTTCTCATGAAAGCGTCGATGAATTTTAAATCAGATTATTGCGTGTGTTAGAGGCTGTCTATATGGAGATTTTAAGCCTATTGCAATGTGTTTGTGTGTATTGGTTCGTGAGATATACGCATTTTTGTGAATATCGTGAACCTATGTTTTACGTGTTACGGGTGTTCTCATGAATGCGTCGATGAATTGCAAATCTGATTTTTGCGTTTGTTAAAGTTTGTCAATACAGAGATTTTAAGCCTTTTGCAATGTGTTTGTGCATATTGGTTCGTGAGATATACGCATTTTTGTGAATATCGTGTACTTATGTTTTACGCGTTACGGGTGTTCTCATGAACGCGTCGATGAAAATCAAATCTGATTTTTGCGTGTGTCAATATGGAGGTTTTAAGCCTATGTGTTTGTGTGTATTGATTCGTGAGATATACGCATTTTTATGAATATCGTGAACTAAGCATAGTAGAAAACTGTTCAACACGGGGTATTGGACATAAAGTGCAAACAGAAGCGTAGTCGCAAAGGGTTGAAATGTAGCTTCTGTGTAGCATGAATTTATTAGAGTTGCGAGCTCTCTTAAGAATACTTAAGTTCGTCCATACGGCTTTTCAGAGTCATGAAAGTCAACTAATCCAAAAATCTTATAATTGTATAGATAAGCTAACTAGAGAAGCTTACGATGATTATACACTTTAAGAGTAATCAAAAAGTTTGGGCAGGACAACGTCTGCCGGGCTCACTTGTATTCCATAATGAAGCCCACAGTATATATAAAACTTGTAACAGTTTTTAACAATTCTTAAGAGCGTCCCGGTTATAGGGCATACCAGTGTCAGCCAATGCCGCCTATTTCTTCTTCTTTTTTTTGTGGGGGTTTCTGTGTCTATGGCACTCGGTTAATCAACGCGTCGGCATCTTAATTTAGCAATTTCTATGTTTGCCAGCAATTAACGTGGCTTATTTTGGCTGACTCTAGATACACATCTGCCGGCTGCAAAGCTGCAAGACCAAGCACACATACACATACTTAATTCTCTACACACACAGATACTGGCTGCAATTGCCTTGGCTATCAAACTTTCTTCTAGCTTGCAGCAAATCGATGCAACAAACGACATGCAACATTTAACCCACACACACACACCAACACTTAGCGGCAGGTGAATGCAATCAAAAACTATACGAAAAAAAAATAAAAACTTAAAAAAAATCTAGCTTAAATTGTATTTTGAATGGCAACTGAATGTGGCGCATTTATAAGTATAATTTGAGGCATGAGAGTAACCAATCGAATGGCAAGCCGAGTCAATTGCAGCTGATCTTTGTGGAGCAACAACTTTTACTGCCGAGGCCACTCTAAAACCAAAACAAATAGCTGAAACTGCAAAGAAACAGCTAATAAAGGCGTCATAAGATTTATGTCTAGCATAAAAGAAAGTGCCACAAGGGGCGTGACAAGTGCACTAAAAAAAAACATTCTCGAAAACTAAAACAAAAATTATATGCTATTACTTGTATTTGTTTCATAAATAAATAAACGTAACAACTTTTACTAAAATATAAAATAAATATAAAAAAGGTAGGTCTAGATTGTACTATGCCTAGTATAGGTACCAAAACGATCTTTGACAAATTAAATGAAAAAATAAATAAAATTTCAAAACAGGAAAACCTCTGGCAAGTTTCCATTTTCTTTCTCAAAAATTACGGCAACTAACCGCCAAAATCTTTTAGAGCAAAAATACAGACCAACTTAATCCATTTTATTCATCTCTGGTATCAATTTGGTACAAAAGCTTTGGGGTCCAAATCATTTCCTACCACCTACAAAATTGCTATATACCGCCAACACCAGCTGGCTCACGATTAGCAACATGTTGCTAGCAGCATGTTGCTGGCAATATGTTTGCAATTTGCTTCTGGCATTGGACTCATAAATTCTAAGTTCGAACATACGAAACTCTTTTACAATTGCATATTTTTGTTGCTATTGGCTTTGGGGTTGGCACAAATTTAAATTGCAAATTTTTTTTTTTGTTTTTGGATTGCGATTCCTCTTGTATTGCCTGCTGACTTTGGCCCGCCCCGTTTTGGCCCACCTCAGTCGCCTTAATGTGTTCCAATGGCTGCTGTGGCGAATCTTCAATTTCTCTTTTCTACTGTGCGCCTTTTATACTTATTTATGTTTGTTTATAAATTGTAATTTCTTGTCTTGACCTTAGACAGCAGCTACAGCCACAACAACAACAACAGCAGCAGATACAACAACACAAGCAACAACAAACAGATACAACAACTGCAACCCACAGTGGCGCTTTTAATGCGCATAAAAATGCGCAAAAGTTTTGACTAGCAAAACAGTCAGGGCGCATAATTTGTTGTGCATGACATAAACATAAATAGTTTTTGATATACCCTTACGGAGAGTATATCCAGATTGATAAAATGTGGTTCTTACTTTTTTTTGAGCTCACTTTATTTTAGTGAAATGATTTCACTTGGCTTTTAAATAGCTTAAGCAATTGTCTTTCTAAAATGTGGTTATTTGAAAAAGTGGCGAAACTATTAGTCCGGTCAATTTAGACATAAAAAAGTGATTAAATACAGAAAATTCCCGGAAAGCTAAATCTTTGCATATGCCTTAGTTTTACCATGACGAACAAAGTGTCAAAAGTCCCCATCGATCCCATGTGAGCTAAAAAAGTTATTCGGGGTCAAAGGTCAAAATTTTTGGTTTTTTGGATTTTTCTCTAAAACCGTAAGTTTTATCAAAAAAGTATTCAGAGCAAAATTGTAGATCCTCAAATTCTCTATAAAAATGGTCTCTATGATTTTTTTCTAAGACCTACCATTCCCGAGATATTGCGCTTGTAAGAATAATGTTATACAGTGTGCCACTAAAGTCATGGTTCAGCAGGCGATTTTACACTTAAATGCGAATTCCTCCATATTGTTTAAATTTTCCAAAAACTAATGATGAGGTTTTCTTAAATATATATTTTTAAACAATTAACAAAAATAATAACAACAATTTACTAACAAGTTTCCTTAAATTTAAAAAAAATGTAAAAAATGTCTTTAATTCAGAGCCACAAAAGTCTTAGACGGAATACCGAATTTACGTTGTTACAGCTGGTTTGTTTTGATTTTTGTAACGGGACTTTTTTGTATATGCTTTGCTTTACTTTTGTATGCGCCTGTGGGAATTTTCAGCTGGCAAAATGTGCATTATTAACTGCAAACATGGCGCGTAAGCTCCTTCCAATTGAAGAACGCAAAATACATATTATTGAATTTACACGTAAAAGATGGAAAATCGTATTCCGAAATTGGAAAAATTTTGTCAAGACTCCAGTCAAGGGTCCAAAAGGCATAACTCGTTTAAAAAACGAAGATCGGGTTAAAAACAAGCCCAGGAATGGTGTAAATTCATTAATATATATTTTGCGTTCTTCAATTGTCAACTCCTTACGCGTCACGTTTTCAGTTACTAATGCACATTTTGGCAGCGGAAAATTCCCACACGCGCATACAAAAGTAAAGCAAAGCATATACAAAAAAGTCCCGTTACAAAAATCAAAACAAACCAGCTGTAACAACGTAAATTCGGTATTCCGTCTAAGACTTTTGTGGCTCTGAATTAAAGACATTTTTTACATTTTTTTTAAATTTAAGGAAACTTGTTAGTAAATTGTTGTTATTATTTTTGTTAATTGTTTAAAAATATATATTTAAGAAAACCTCATCATTAGTTTTTGGAAAATTTAAACAATATGGGAGGAATTCGCATTTAAGTGTAAAATCGCCTGCTGAACCATGACTTTAGTGGCACACTGTATAACATTATTCTTACAAGCGCAATATCTCGGGAATGGTAGGTCTTAGAAAAAATCATAGAGACCATTTTTATAGAGAATTTGAGGATCTACAATTTTGCTCTGAATACTTTTTTGATAAAACTTACGGTTTTAAAGAAAAAACCAAAAAACCAAAAATTTTGACCTTTGACCCCGAATAACTTTTTTGGCTCACATGGGATCGATGGGGACTTTTGACACTTTGTTCGTCATGGTAAAACTAAGGCATATGCAAAGATTTAGCTTTCCGGGAATTTTCTGTATTTCAATTGTCTAAATTGACCGGACTATATGTTTCCTCAACCTTTTAGTAGACCAGGCTTGGTAGAATATCCAACTCTAAAAGGATTTGCTTCATTGTATGCTGAACATTGTTCTTCCTCAAAAATAAACAGTCCTAAGATAATTAGATATCTGCAGAAATCAAATTGATTATGGAATCATGTAAATGTTTAAACTTTTCCTACTGTACAAACCATCCGATTTGCTAGTAAAAATTATTGTTTTTGTGAAATTTATCAATGACTAGTAAGCCCTGAAGACGTTGTCCAGCCCTACCTTGAGTTTGAACCAAATATAAGACCGAATTCAAGGAGAACTACAAAGTAATTCAATACTCATTGATAAGTTCGTCTTTCGATAAGACAAAGTTACAGAAATTCTGAGGAATTGAAATCAATCCGGTACTCGACCATTACCGATAGTCAGCAATTGCTCAGAGAAATCTTCAGCAGATGTATCATTAAGCAATGCAACTCTCATGTTTGTTATCATCTGAAGTTTCTTCACATAGCGCCATAGATTCGATGATTTGAGCCAAGCGTTTGTTTCGTCGGCTGCCATTGATCTTGGAATTACTGGCAGTGTTTGGCGGAAATTGCCAGACTCTTCACGGGCAATTCCTTGTGCTTCTTCAGTCATTTCATTCGCAATGTTTCGTATCCTTCTTGCATAACGGCTTTGTCGGGAAGGATTCGATCGTCTTGGTCGCGGCATTGTTAATAAAGATTCAAAGAGAATACAAATTACTGATGATTATATATTTCTTACAAAATCTATATTATCAAATTCGCTACTTAACCATAGACCAAATTACGTTTAGCTGTCATTTGCGTTTTTGTTATACCGCGTTTTATAGTGACTTCACAGAAACGCAGTCGAACGGGACATCCTATGTCCGTCTCCTGGTTCTAAGCTACCTCTCCACCAATTTTCAGCTAAATCGGTTCATTCGTTCTTGAGTTATATGTCCGTCTCCTGGTTCTGAGCTACCTCTCCACCAATTTTCAGCCAAATCGGTTCATTCGTTCTTGAGTTATAAATAGTGTAACTAACACTACTTTTTTTATATACAATATATAGATAATTTAATGACAAAATCTCAACTTATGAGTGACAATCTCCCTGCACAATGGTCGGAAACAACGATTTTCTGGCATAAATGAATTTTTTTGACTGAAATATATCGATAATTTGATAACAAGATGTCAAGTTATTAGTGGCCATTCCGTTGGCAGAGTTTTTAAATTATATTTAGAACCACCTCGAAAAAGCCGACTTTATAACAAATACAAAATTTTTTTTCTCAAATTAATGATAATAATTTGATTGGCAAATATCAACTTAAGTATTGTTGACTATTCCGTTTGCTGAGCTTCGAAATGATTTTTAAAATCCCACAAACACAATGATCGATTTTCTGGCAAAATTTTTTTCGAAATAATTTGATTTGAACGACTCCGAAAGCCCATAGTTGCATACCTAACTATAATATTTATCACAAAAAATCCGCCATTTTGAAAAAGTAATAAGGTATTAGCTATCCCAGGAGTATCTGGAAAGCATATAAAAGGAGTTGCATTAATATTTGGCAGAAGATACAAAATAGTGCTTAACCTGTAACTTTGTACTTGGGGCACACTTTGCTCTATGGGGCATAGGCATTTTACATTTAAAATACAAGGTTAAATTATGGCGTCACGTCGAAATATTGAAAGTATGCATAATCACCATATGGCTTTAAAAGGTAGACGAGACAACGAAAAAATCTCGAAAACATTGATTTATAGTATCTGGAAGTTGAAGGTCAACAGGAGATCACTCAGTGTGGTGCTTAATGAATGCAGTGGTAAACCGACGAAAATATCAAAACAATCAAAGAAAAATTTACTATTGGAGAGTTGGGCATTGCTTTTAGATCTGTGCAAGATATTTTGGTTCAAGATTTCGGCTTTAGACCATTTGGGTAAAAATAGAATGAAGAACATCCAACAACAACAGAATTAACCTAATTTTGCTTCCTGCGAGTTTTTCGTAGTCGACTCAAAAACCCGCTCCGTAAAACGCATTACAGCACCCGAGATGAAGTAATGAAAAAATCGAATACTGTTCTGACGGCCATGCCCCAAATCTTTTATAAAAAATGTTTCTGGGATTGGATGAAGCGCTGGCATAAGTGCCTTGCAGTCGATGAGGAATACTTTGAAAGGGATAACATCGATTTTGATGAATAATCTGTTATTCTGCATTTTCTAAATTAATTGCCGGGTGCTTTTCGATCCTATATGATAAATAAAACTTAAAATTTTTTTATTACAATTTTTTTTTTAAGATTGAATAATAAATTATTTCCTACAATTGTAACGACGCGTTGCGACGTTGCGCCTACCGTATAATCAATAGTGTTTATTTTTTAATACAACTAAATTATCTTATAGGCTTATCTCTTATGAAATTGCTTCAAAAGAAAATATTTTTTTCCATATTTCGATAGGCTAACATACTAAAATTTTATCTCGATATCTTAAATAGTTTTTGAGTTACAGCCATTTAAAAGAGAAGCCGCTCGGCAGTTAGATTGTTGGTATATACCTGAGATCGCGTGTCATTTCAAAAATATTTAATATTTTATTTCAAAAATTTTACTGTGTATTCTCAAAACATGTATAAATATACCCTCAAAATTTTAAATAGATGAATTCACTAGTTTTTTTTTTTAATTCCCAAAAATGGCATTTTTTTAGGTTATCACACTAGGTGTGCCCCTTAAACGCGTTTTTCTCGAAACAGCATTTTTCGAGTTTGCTGGAGTGATTACTCGGAGACAAATGATCCGATCCCTATCAAATTTTTTTTGCATCTCCTCTATATAGTTCTTCATACAATGACCCTCCAGTTTTTTGATCTGATCTGGCAGGCCAAAAACGACCAAAATTTTGGGAAAAATTTAACTTTTTTTTTCCAACATGCCGCCATTTTGTCAATTTTTGATTTTTTTGTTCGCCCGAGGGTCATCGTACAGACAATATGTTTTAGTTTAACGAGAATTTTTTTTTACGATTTATCAACGGAGAAGGCTGCAATCACTCCAGCAGTGGAGGACCTTTTTTTTGGCACCGCCGGAGATCGCGTGTCATTTCAAAAATATTTAATATTTTATTTCAAAAACTTTACTGTGTATTCTCAAAACATGTATAAATATACCCTTAAAATTTCTTAAAATAGATGGATTCACTAGTTTTTTTTTTTTAATTCTCAAAAATGACTCTTTTTAGGTTGTCACACTAGGTGTGCCCCTAAAGGCTTTCTCTTAGGATTTAAAAAAAAAATATATTTTTTTTATATACATATATTGATTTATTGGCAATCAACCGATACAAAAAGGTTATGATCCAATATTGACTACAAATGAATTAATCACTACACATAAGATATAATTTTGATAGAAATGAATGAATACATTATACAACACTTCAATTAAAATTTTACTTGTTTTAACGTTGTTCAACACTGTTTTTATGGTATATAAAGCCGGCTAGTTCATGCTGGTTTTTTTAGAATTTTATAATATTTTTTTTCATACAATATTTGAAGTCTCATATTTTCTCTGTGTTTCTTTATTTATATATCTTTAATAATTTTAAATAAAATTTAAGCCATTAAAGTCTTTCTTGTTTTATACCACGCTTACGCTTTTTGCGCTTGGAATATTTGTTATCAGAGATATTCAGGAAATTGAATAAATGTTGGAGAATTTGACGTATAATCATATGACTCCAAATTTTGGTGAATTGAATACGACAACAGTTGAAATCAACCAAAAACGCACAGAATGACGTTTTTGCTCAAAATGTTTTCTTAAAGCTCAATCGAAATCGTTGAAATAGGTAATTTTATGACTTAATTTTTAATTTAAATTGCTTTTATCCTATCATAGCGAATTACATGTAGGCCATAAAAGCATCCACAAACCGGCTTTTATTAAGGAAGTTATTAGTATTATGGCCAGTTACGACATATAGTAAAATATTGTAAAGTATTAAAATTTCGCTACTCCCCGTGTGAGTATTTCCGGCATAAATTTTTATATTAGTGAATTCTTCCACATTTTATAACTAAAATAAAAATAAACAAAACAAAAGCTCTACATTAAAATGCGCAATTTGGTTTCTGCATTTATTACTTGGCCACATGTTGCCAAAGCCTTATAAAGGGAGAGACATTCATGCTGAGATGAAAAGTTGAACTAGAACGAAACAATTTTCAACAAGTGTGGTCAGTTTTTAGGCCACAAATTCAACAGATACTGAAAACTGATTGTTGTTGTAAATGTTGTTGGCACAATTTTTAATAAGTGCCAACAACAAAATACAATAACAAGTAAAAGTGTCAATTTTCATAAAGAAAAACTGAAAAGTAAAACTTGGTAAGAGACAAGCCCAGTTTGTTCAGGCAGTTTGAGCCACTTGAGCGCACAATGGGCCCTAAAGCCAAAGGCAATAATAGTATGGTGTAGTATATAGACATAAATATCCAACCAGCTTGTTATATTTTGAAAGACACTTCTTTTTGTTACACTTTCGATAAAGCTATTTAGAGGTTTGTCAGAAAGTTTGGAACACTGCAGCCAAAAGAAAAGTAATAAGACTGTGACGATATTTTAGAAAATTTCTACACTTTTTGTAAATAAAAATTGTGCAAAAAATCTTAAAACTAGAAGTTACCTTATGATCTATAATAAAACTAATAATTAGTTTGTCATTCTTTATACTTTTCGCTTTTTAATTGAGGTATTCACGGTTCCTGTTGAGTTGCTCAAAAACTCAACTGGCTGAAGCGTGAACGCCCTAATTGTTAATTTATTATTTGTGCTTGAGCTTCTGCTTTTATGAAATTGATTATTTTGCTTATTTTTATACTTTAAAAAATTCATTTGGTAATCAGTTGAAATTTTCGACAAATAGTTTTTCATTCCTTATACTTTTCGTTTTTTAGTGGAGGTATTCACGGTTTCTGTTGAGTTGCTCAAAAACTAAACAGGCTGAAGCGTGAACATCTTTTTTGTTAATTTATTAGTTGTGCTTGAACTTCTTCTTTCCTGATTTTTTTTATTTTGGTTAATTTTTTACTTTAATAAGTACATTCAGTATTGAGTTTAAATTTACGTCAATGTAGCTAAATTTTTTAACAATTATTTTATTTGCTTTTCTGCCGCTTTTTATGTCACAGGGGTGACACTTTTACCTCAATTCAACTTATAGAGACTAGAAAATTATAAGAATTGAATAAAGTTAGTTGAGAGTTAAGATTCAGTCCTGTACATCTTGTTATTGCAAAAGTACTCAACTCAGCAACAAGCATGAATACCCTAGTAATGTTTATAAGCACAAATTGTGCACTTGAATATTTGGTTAATGAAAGACCCAAAAAAGATACCAAAGAAATGAGTAGCTTTTAAATTTACAAAAAATACCAATTCCAAACCATAAAAAAAACGTAGGAAACAAGTAATAACTACAAAATATTAACTACGGGAAGAAATTTTAGGAAAGCAACACAATTTAAACACTCATAGCCAAAGTTGTTAACAATTTTATGACCTATACTTGAGGTAAGGGGCAAGGCGGTCTCTGTAACATAGAGTAAGCAATGACGGAGCTGCTCAAAATGGCAAAACAAATCTATATAGGGTTTTCCATGCATCTGTCGGTATAAATGCGTTAACAAATTTTTATTTTACTTTAAGTATTGTTTTTCTGCATTAGATGAAATGTTTGCACATAAAGTGATGATGTATAGATCTTAAAATTAGTTACACCAAACTTTTACGATCGTCATATTTTTACACTGTACTTAAAAGTACAAATGGTATACTAGATTTGTGCAATGTATGTAATGGACAGAAGGAGGCGCGGCAGACCCCCAATCCTTTATACCAAAATGCTTATCGTAACCACAGGTAGCGATTGAGCCATGTCAGTTCGTCCGAATAAACGCCTAGATCTCGGAGACTAGAGGAGCTAGAAACACCAAACCAGCTGGTGCGCATATTTCCTGAGAAGATGATGTTTGTTGAATCATGTCAATATCTTCATCCGTTCTCCCCCAATAGATTTTCGCGGTTTTTGGACACACAGATTATGTGTAGTAGGAAAAAATACAGGGTATTCCATAGTCGGGACCCGCCTCGACTGTATCACATATTTCAAATATGAAGAGAATGTACATAAGTTTAGAAAATATTACCTATTGGACAGAGACTTTACTGAGGTGGAAGATTATTATTAAATAATTTTATACTTTTTTTGAAGTTATAAAAATTTACAAAAACTAAAAAAAAAAATATTTAAAACATAAAACTTCTCAGGCGCTCGTGTAATAAATTATAACCGGTAAATGGTTATTATCTGGTAAAATATATTTTATAGATAAAATACAAATATTTGAAGTTATGACTTAAGAAATGGTGTCTTCACGACTGCATACAAAATTTGATTTGTTGCGAGTGCCCAAAAGTTGCTGCACTGAGGTTTTGTAACTAAATTGCTTCGTCTTTTTTTCATCAACTCTTTTAAAGTTTTTCTTTGGAATATCCAAAAACAGACACAATTCATTAAAGTAAGTGCACTCAGTGTATTTATTTGTTTTATATACTACCTTTGTACATAAATGTTGATTTTGCCAGAGTTGTTGTGTTTACAACAAAAGTAAAAGTAAATGGATTTTGTGAAAAGCGTTCACTGACGAAACAGCTGCCTGCAATGTGCAGTGTTGATAAAGAACATTTTGTTTTAAGCTGGCAATGCCGTAAAAGGGCCAGAGGCTTAGACCAAAGACTTTAAACCAAAAAGAAACATTTGAGCTTAGACTCTGCAGGTTGCAAGCATCTGATGTTTATCTACTTTAAACGCGTTTAATTTGAGATGATTTTTATGATAAAAATGATAAACATATCAAACAGCATTTGCAAAGTGAAAAAAAAAGTACGAAAAATGGCTACAATTGGATTAAAATTTAAGCAAGAACATTTCAATGCTAATAAATCAGAAGTAAAAACTGTACCAAGAACTATCACTGGGGCACCATGGTATATTCGAAACGAGCACATCCCCAAAGATCTTAATATCATATCCTTTAAAAATGAAAAAGCGCAGCAAAAAGCAAATTACAACATCAAACTCTCAACGAAATGATCTTCCAACCCAGCAATAAATCCTCAGGGCCCTGCAAACCAAATACAGTCACACTAGACTGTAAGTTAAATTATTATTATAAGATTTCAACACTTATTGTTAGTCTCTATTTGAGAAGATTCAATAAATAAAGTATATACGTAAAAAAAAAAAAAACTGTACCTAAAAAATTAAACTATAGATTTTTGTAACAAAATTAGATAATTTTATTAAAAAACAAAAATCAAGAAATGTGCAGAAACGCTTTTACAAAGTTGAAGATAAGTTAATTTGATAACGATAGGGGGTCTTACATTCGCCAAAAAAAATTTGGTTCATTCCCATATAAACCAGCATTGCGTATACGTAATTTTTGGTTTTAAGCCTTTCAGGCCCACTGTTGCCTATAGAAAACATTCAATTCAAATGTAAAAAACTCAGCCATATTGTATAGCTTTACATTCGTTGTTGTTGTTATCTATTACGCTATTTATTTTCTGAATTTCTTTATATAAAAAAATCAAAAAACTAAATATTAAAAGCAAATGCTTTAGTATTAATTTTTACAATTTAGTTTTGCTGCTTGTTTCGTAAAAACTTCGGGTAAAAAAAAATTTGGCAAAAAGTGTTTATCATTTATCTTAATTAATAATAGTTAAGAACATTTTTGTTATTACAAAATTATATTTACATAAAAAGTGGTTTTTGTAAGCAAAAGATGTTTAGTTTTGCGTCAGGATTCTCCTAAAATTCTAAAGAAAACATTTCGGTGGGGCCAAACTACAATACCCAGGACCTTGAATTTGTGGCTAAAGTAAAATAATTCTGAGTTCAAATACCTTTTAAGTCGTTCCATTTTAAAATCCCGACCTGAAATGGCTAAGTATCCCTACAAACCATAAGCATCAATGCAAAATTTGGGGCTAAGAATGCCATTTTCTTGTTTTAGCAAGGTAGGTTTTTTTTTCCGAAAAAGGGTTCCTCACAAAGAGTTGGGACACTGCGACCAAAAGGTCTTTTTACCATACCCTTAAATTAAAGGAAAAGACTTTCCGCATAAATAGCAGTAGGTCTTTTGTTGGTATTGAAGTAAGATGGAAGGGACTAATCCGTTCCTTTCCCATGTGACAAGCTCTATCCATACCAGCGCTGGGCAGTCACAGAGAATATGTCTGGTGGTTTCTTCGTCTTCTAGACAGAGCCTGCACATTGATCGCATCCAGAGGTTCGAAAAGCATTTTTGCTTGACGAAACCGCGGAACGCAGAACCAGTATCTCCTATATTCTCCTGCAGCACATTTTGTTTATCATGGTTTTGATTGTGGACCAACCAATACCACAAAACAGCGCAGGAGATGTAGTCAGCGTGAAGGCACCCTGTCGTGCTAGATCGTCAGAGATAGCGTTACCATCCACTTCCGACATAGCGTGACTTTGTTCCGGGCGGACAGGGTATGGAGGTAGTTCTGGCATTCTTTAACCATCCTGGAGGAGATACTCTAGGATGACAATGCCCTAATAGCAGCTTGGCTATCTGAATAAATGCATATGTTTGCTCCCCTAGTTCCTTTGAGAAGGATACTTAGGGCGCAGATCTCTATGGCATGAATCTCCGCTTGTAAGACGCTGGGCCAGATGCCCATTGCGGTAGAGATTCTGGTGTTGTGTCCAACGATTCCAACACCTACACCCTGCACAGTTTTGGAGCCATCCGTGAATCATTGTTGCTACCGCAGGTTTCCACAGGGGCTGCCATCAGCCCAAGTCTCCCGACTAGTGAGAAGAGATCTAAATTTCCTGTTGTGAAAAAGTTCCGTGATCATAAGATCTGATCTAGAGCAGATCGATACGTCAGGAAGGGAATATATAAGCATGACCAGTGTCACTTGCTAAGATTCCAGATCTGATCTGGATACGTAGTAGACTCTGCATGGCTGACTTTTTAATGAAAATATGCAGTGGTGTGAGTCCAAGTACTGACTCCATGACAGCTGTCGTACAGATACGCATAGCTCCCGAGAGAGATATGCATACTAGCCTTTGAAGCTTGCTGCATTTATTGATGGCCACAATTTGCTGCGTCTTGGGCCACTACACAAGGGATGCATATGTGACGATAGGCCGTACCATCATACGGTATATCCATTCTATAATACGAGGGCTGAAGCCCCATGTGCTGCCAAAGAATTTTCTACAGGCCCACATGGTTCGAGTAGCTTTGGAGAGCACTTGTTCTAAGTGGGAGTTCCAGTTGAGTCTTTTGTCTAGGACCACACCTAGATATTTGACCTGGTCTGAATACTTTACCTCAGTGTTGTATGACGTCACTTCGCCTGCTTCATATTTTTCACATTTTGAACCCATTCATATATCCATACAATTTATACGGAAAAAGTGTGTTATAGTATATATAAAAAAATAAAGAATAAGTAGCTTCACTTATTTTATTTTAAAACAAAATTTAGAGATTATTCCAAACGCTCATATTTCAAATTGGCATTGCTCTCGGCGATCACATCTCAAAACCGAATATCCTCATAAATCAACTTTTTAAAGCCGCAGAGTATCTAAAATTTTAATGCGACAAGTAAACAATCTTTCTCTTTTATTGCTTAACCAGTATAAATATATATAGTTAGCTGCACTTCATTGTTATTGTTGTAATGAAAAACTTAAATAAGTATTCATGTAAAACACACTCACTCAAACGACTAGTAATATTCGATGATTACAATGCTCGACAATGTTTTGAGACGCCTCAAGTGCAAGAAAGTTGGCAAAGAAATGATTGCGGACAATTGTGGCAAGCCACAATACTACTACATACCATATATACATACTTGGAAAATGAAAAATTGAGTTGGTGTTAGTGTTAAACTACTGTGCAACAACGACAACAATTTGTAGCTGTTTGCTTAGCATGTTATTGTCTGCCATTTGTCAGTTCTTGATTGTCAGGCGTGTAAACAGTTTGGACTATAGACCCGACCCAAACGGACAGAAGACGACGATGCATTTACATTTGCGTTGCGAGTCAAAGCTACTTTCTCAAAAAGCCAAAAACAGTAGTTTTGTTTGAGTTAAAGAGTAGTAGTAGCAGTAGTGAAGGGGCATGCCACAACCAACACCCGCGCAAAGTCGCAGCAATTATGGGCGACGCCGTTGCCGCCGCTGCCGCTACCGCTGCTGCTGCATTCGCATTGCAACTGGGCAGATTCCATCGAAATCATTAAAATAACAAATTGTGCACGAAGCGAACGCAATGCGGTAAAAACCAAAATGGACAAAACCGCAAGAAACAGCTGAAAAACTGCAAATAAACTAGGACCACTGCCGACGACAAGGAGGATTGTGGTAAGTGGCATGAAAAACCACAACAAATGGCGCAAAAAGGGTACAAGCGGCGGCAACGTACCGTACCACGTTGGCCAAGCAATTATGGCCAGACCAGCCAGGCGGCCAACAACAAAAACAACAGCCAGCATAGAAAAGCCTGGCTAGAAAAATGCGCTTTCTAACTGGCAATGGCAACTACTACCAACTGGCAACTGGCAACTATCATGAAGCCATCGAAGTTTATCATTTTCATCAAATTTTGGTAAAAAGAAAATGGCCGCACACAAAAAAAAAACCAAAAACAACAACCACAACCAAAAGTTCCGCACACTCTTAGTGGGTTAAAAGCGTGTGGCAAAGGCGTCTTACGCTGAACTGCTATTGAAATGGAAATTTATGCCAAGCTGCAGCATTGCAACATGCCGCAATATGTGTCATTTGGTAGCTTGGATGCTACCACAACCACCAAGTCTCTCTATCTCTAAGTACGGACAGACAACTCTAATTGAGTTCAGAAGTCGCACAACAACCAAGTTAAGTAGAGGAAAAAAAATAAAGTCAGCCCAGACAGACGTACCAGATGAATAGACGGATAGCAGCATTGGCCCTGTTGCAGTGCAACTTTTATTAATCATGCCCAAGATGCGATGGTTCGGATGCTTTGGATAGTTCGACTGGTTCCCATGCACCCATTACACGACCGCATCTTCAATCAACGTCAAAACGCAAAGCGGCAAGCGCGCGAAAATTAATGACGCGAAAATTTTCGCTTTGCAACTAGGCTTAACTATTGAGATACATACTAGGTACAGTCACAATAGAAATTTTTCGCACACTTTGAAATTTTAAGTAAACTGTCCATCTAAACCATCTCTGAGTTGGTAAAATTTAGAGCAACCAAACTTTTGGACTAGATGCCTCATTATAAACGGCCAGAGACAAGTTTGCTTTATTTTTCGATAACGGTAATATATTATATGTATATATGTCCCATAATTATAAAACCTCAAAAAGTCGTTAGCGTTCAGGAGCTTTTAAGATTTATCAAGCATTCATAGTCTGTCTGTCTGTAAATCTCAGAAATAATAAGAACTAGACCAACGAAACTGTAGGAATAGATCCTTTATAAAATTACTGCAGAAATAGTTTTGTAGAGATTATTCAAAGAAATAAAAGATATCCTATTTATAATCGCGGAGCTACATCATAAAGTCCCATAGAACCAATCAATCGAACAAAAACCTTTTCAGGGCATAATTCCTTTGATTTTTTAGAGTTTCAAATTTCATAAAAGTTGGTTATATAGTATAGTAATCCAATGAAGAACTAATCGGCCAAAAAATATTTTAATAGCATAATAATCTCGGCAATCAATAGTTTTTTATAGTATTTAAGCACCATGCTAAATTTTATCGGATCTGGACCATTCATTTATTCATATGCTCTTAATGAAATAATTATAAAACGCTTCACCAATCATTAATTCATTCGATAAATTTCAAAGCTCAAAACTTCCTCGATTATTTATTTTATATATTGTAGCAAAGAATAAAAAAAAATTTTTTTTAGTTTATAATGGTATTTTTCATGAACAATTATAAATATTAGCTGCTTTTATTTTCTTAATTAAATAATTATAAATCGTTTCATTATGTTTAAATCATTAATTCATTCCATTAATTTCAAAGCTGAAAACTTGCTCACTTCTAAATCTAAAATTGAAAACTGTCCGAATAAATTCTAGTTCTACTGTAGCTTCTACTGCAGCCACAAGAAGCTTTTGCAATAATCTTAAGACTAACCTACAAGTTTATACGCTGCTGTTTATTGCCAGCAATTGAACGCTTTTAACGTAATTGCCAATATAATAGTAACTAAGCCATTAGCTTCTAGCCTCAAATTTCGTAATAGCGTTTAGATTAAGACATAATCATATAATAACTAAAGTAAGCTGATCTGCCAGTTTTCTCTTTGCCAATTTAATCATTTTTTAACCTCATTTGGTTATCTTTTGCCATTTGTGCCCATTCTGTCTTGGCAAAACTATCTTATTACCAATTAATGGTCGCAGAAAATAAATCTTAAGTATAATATTAATCTTTATATTTTAGACTTTTACAAAATGAAAAATGAGTTATATTAATTCATATGACTATTCTCAGATATTCCATCTACTAGTAGTCGACTAATATAAATTGAAACTAATATAAAAATCAGCTACAATGACTTAAATTGAGTCCACGCTTTGGCAGCTTTGGCACTAGATGTAAGAATCATCTTTCATCTAATTCGAATTTTTTTAAAAGTCAAAAATGAGCCATTATATTGCGATCAGCGTGACTTGTTCTGGTCTCATTAATGTCAGCATCTGTTAGAAGCTCTCTGCAGCTTCATGTCCACCGATATACAAGCTTGTCCAAGGCTTTGAAGCGCTATAGCTTCAGCTCTGATGACAGCTTAATGTTGCCAACTTATATATGAAAGGAATCCCCCTAATTCAGACAAAGAGCATAACCTCCACTAATTTTTAGCCGGATCATAAGCGAATTATCTTTTTTTTTATCAAATGAACTTGCATTTCTAAATTTGTTCCAAAATTTTTGTTTTGAGGAAAAATGTGTATTCATATCTTTTTATATTATTTGATTTAAATTTAACGTAATGATTACTAAAAAAAATTAAATTAAAAATTTAAAAAACCCCCGAACTTAAGTAATTTTCATTTAAAAAGTAAAAAATAATAAAAGAAACTTAATGTTAAAGTACCTAAGAATCTATTAATAATTCTAAAAAATACGTCGCGTTGGGGGACACGCGAGGGCAGACGTCGTTGACGGTCGTATCTTACATGCAAATTTTTTGAAGTAATTCTATGAAAGTTTTGAAGTATTTTCTTAATTTTTGTTTTAAGTTAATCTTTGTTGCTTAATTAGACTATTTGTATTTAAATTGTTAGTTTAGGAGCGGTCCCCCAACGCGACGTATTTTTTAGAATTATTAATAGATTCTTAGGTACTTTAACATTAAGTTTCTTTTATTATTTTTTACTTTTAAATGAAAATTACTTAAGTTCGGGGGTTTTTTAAATTTTGAATTTAATTTTTAATTTCATACTTTTTATAGGTAGGTTAGGTTAAGTTAGACTTTAGTATATTATAATATACTTACTATAATTTAGATTCTTGTTAAGGTATAGATTACATTTAAGGTCAAGCTCGATTGCTTTTTTTACGCATTCTCCCCACTTTCACTCCCCACAACTTTTAAACGGCTCAACCGATTTTCATCAAACATGTCTAACAACACTCGGACATAACCTTTAATACAAGTCAAACTAAATCGAAACACGCATGCGTTCGGGAGATACAGCCACAGACAGACAGACAGACAGACAAATTTTAAGCCAATCGGACAAAGTTGATGTTTTCAACTTCAAATGGCCATAACTTCTAAACGCGAAGAGATAGAGCAAATATAACCTCAGATTCGAATCAGTGGCGTCGTCAGCTTCAATAGGACCAAATTTTAAGCCAATCGGACAAAGTTTATGTTTTTAACTCTCAAATGGCCATAACTTCTAAACGCAAAGAGATAGAGCAAATATAACCTCAGATTCGAATCAGTGGCGTCGTCAGCTTCAATAGGACCAAATTTTAAGCCAATCGGACAAAGTTGATGTATTTCTCCCCACTTTTACTCCCCACAACTTTTAAACGGCTCAACCGATTTTCATCAAACATGTCTAACAACACTCGCACATAAGTCACCTTTAATACAAAAAAACTAAATTGAAATCACTGCATGCGTTCGGGAGCTACGATGCCATAGACAGACAGACAGACAGACAAACAAACAGACAGACACGTCAAACTTATAACACCCCTCTTTTTGCGTCGGGGGTTAAAAAAAAATTAAATCAATTTTCTCAAACTTTGACCGAATTCTAAAAGGAATACGAAGAGAAGTCGAAAAATAAATTTTAGCTTGATTTACTTATCATATTTTCTAGGGTTACGCTCCAAAAACAAAACAAAGAATTTTTAGATAACAAGATAACAATTTTTAGGAACTCAATTGAAAAGAAGAGAAAATGTCAAAAGGTCTAGCTTTTTGAAAAGTAATGATGCAGTTCCTAATCTGGTTCGGTTTAAAAAGTATTCATTACAAATTTTTTGTGTTATTTTTTTTTTAATGTGTCATTTGACATTTTCTTATTTTCCCTAAATAAAGATCCTATAAAATGACGTATTTCAAAAATAATGATTGACATCTTTAAGGAACATAGTTTAACAAAAACAAGTTCATAAAAATATAATAATAATTTCATTAAAAAATTATGAAATATTTTTTTTAATTAATATATTCTTTTTAAACAACCCTTATCAAGTTAGATCTAAAAAAAAATTGGTTCAAAAAAATTCAACAATTTAGTAACAATTAAATGAAAACAAAAACATTCAAAAGTGAAATTTATGGAAAAAAAAAGTTCCTAAATGCATCGAACTGCTTCAGAAACTTTAAAAGAACTATACATTATTGTTAAAAAAAAACTTGTCAGAAAAATTAGAAAACATAAACAAAACACTTTTAGTGCTAGATGAGCATTTAAAAATCCATCATTTTGGGGAAACTTATTTACAAAAATTAGAAATAACAAATTTAAAAATAAAAAATGGCGGACGTAAAGTCGGGCGCGGACGACTTTAGGATACCCTGTACCACTAGCTTGTAATAAAGTCCGATTTCTTCACAAAAAACTAAAAACAGAAGAATTTTTAAGCAAAAATTTTTTTTTGACCGATCGTTCCTATGGGAGCTATATGATATAGTCAACCGATTTCAATAAAATTTGACACAGTGCTTAAATACCTTAGAAAAGATATGAATGCCAAATTTATTTCAAATATCTTTACAAACAAACAAAACACATCGAATTTTGTATAAAAAACGTGTTTTGTGGACGCGATTGGTCCTATGTGGAGCTATATGATCTAGTCAAACGATTTGGATTAAATTTAGTACAGTGCTTAGGAACTATAAAATACTCACGAATGTCAAATTTGGTGCCAATATCTTGACAAACAAACGAAACACAACAAATTTAGTTAAAAAATCGATGTTTTGGAAGATCGGACCTATGGGAGCTATATGATATAGTCTACCGATTTTGTTCAAATTTGGTACAGTACTTGGGAACTATAAAAACTTTCGAATACCAAATTTGGTTACGATATCTTCATAAACAAACGAATTATTCATCTAAAACGCTTTTTTTGTCGAGGTCGTCTCAAACACCCCCATGGGAGCAACATAATTTAACCCCGATATCAAAAAAATAAAATAAACTTGTCTCCTATGGATTAATATGGGATCTAATGTGAAAGTTTGGTAATTCTAGCTCTTTCCATCTCTGAGATCTAGGCGTTCACACGGACGGACGGACAGACGGACAGACGCACATGGGTATATCGAATTCTCTATTCACCCTGATCATATTTTAGGTAACTTTGGGGTGTCTCCGACGTCTCCTTCTATATGTTACATACATTTTCGGCTTGCACAAACTTAATATACCCTTGGTACCATACGGTATGTTACAGGGTATAAAAAGTACACAAAGCTTACATAAATAAACAAAAAATGGCGGACGTAAAGTCGGGCGCGGACGACTTTAGGATACCCTGTACCACTAGCTTGTAATAAAGTCCGATTTCTTCACAAAAAAACAAACAAAACAGAAGAATTTTTAAGCAAAAATTTTTTTTTGACCGATCGATTCTATGGGAGCTATATGATATAATCCACCGATTTCAATAAAATTTGACACAGTGCTTAAATACCTTAAAAAAGATATGAATGCCAAATTTATTTCAAATATCTTTACAAACAAACAAAACACATCGAATTTTGTATAAAAAACGTGTTTTTGGACCGATTGGTCCTATGGGAGCTATATGATCTAGTCAAACGATTTGGATTAAATTTAGTACAGTGCTTAGGAACTATGAAATACTCACGAATGTCAAATTTGGTCCCAATATCTTAACAAACAAACGAAACACAACAAATTTTGTTAAAAAATCGATTTTTGGTAGATCGGACCTATGGGAGCTATATGATATAGTCAACCGATTTTGTTCAAATTTGGTACAGTGATTGGGAACTATAAAAAACTTTCGAATACCAAATTTCGTTACGATATCTTCATAAACAAACGAATTATTCATCTAAAACGCTTTTTTTTGTCGAGGTCGTCTCAAACACCCCCATGGGAGCTATATAATTTATCCCCGATATCAAAAAAATAAAATAAACTTGCCTCCTATGGAATAATATGGGATCTAATGTGAAAGTTTGGTAACTCTAGCTCTTACCATCTCTGAGATCTAGGCGTTCACACGGACGGACGGACAGACGGACATGGGTATATCGACTTCTCTATTCACCCTGATCATATTTTAGGTAACTTTGGGGTGTCTCCGACGTCTCCTTCTATATGTTACATACATTTTCGGCTTGCACAAACTTAACATACCCTTAGTACCATACGGTACAGGGTATAAAAATTTCAGGAAACTTTTTTCCAAAAATTAGTAATAACAATTTTTAAAAAGTAAAAATGTTATCCTTAAATGTTTATCCTTAAAAACTGAAAAAATAGAAAATTACAAAATTTCGAATACTTCAAAATAGTAATTGGTGAAGTCGAAATGGCTCTTGGTCTAAAGGAAAGTTTATACTGGTGTGCCAGGCTTAATCGAAATGTGTGGTAGGAGGGAAATGAAATACCTCCCACGGGCCACACAATATGGAGAACGCCCACTCTGTTATAAAACTATCGCCACACTGACCTTAAAGTGGGTTGCGTTGGGCGGAAAAAAAACCCTTTACTCAAGAAACGGAATCCGCCCTACACTTCGACCAAGAGTGACAGATAGTATATTAAGTATTAAAATTCTTACATATTTTGTCCAAATTTAACCAACCTTTACGACATTTGTTGGTTTTGAGGGTTTTTGATTATGGCTCTTACAAAACAAAAACGTATACGCAACGTAGACGTATTGTAACTTATTGCAATCATCAGCTTCTTCAAAAATCCTTCAACACAATTAAAAAAAAAAACTTTGACAGAAAGCTATATAAAGTAGTTATTTAATATAATACTACGCTCGTATCATATTATTCCTACATATCTTTTATATAAATTTGAACTTTTAAATAAAAATATATAATTTCAATTTAAAATTTATTTTGTACAAACTTCACTTACTAGCAATACCATAAATGCAAATCATAAGCCATCCGCTTCACTTAAAGAAGAAATTCCAGAATAAATTGCACGCATAAACGTGCCCAGAACCGTGTCAGGTGACTGGCAAAAACTTGCCAAAGTTACAACAACAACAAATGCCAGACTTTTCCAGTGTTGTCAAGCTGGAATACGAGTAATTTGATAGGCGACAACTAGGCAGGCAGGCAACAATGTTGAGACCAGCAGCAGCAGTAGAGACAGCCCAGCTAACCATTTGGAATTGGCCAGTAGAGACAGCAACAAGACCAAGTTAGCTGGCATAAAAAGTATCTCAATGTATATACGCATAGTTTTAGATATCTTTTACAAAACAAGCAAGTGCAACTAATAAATTAATGTGGCGGTCTAGCTGGCACCCAGGCCAGTTAACTCTCAGGTAACTCATGCATGCTGCGCTGTCACCTTGGCAAAATGAAAGCTATCAGAATAACAACAACTACTATGACTAGAAGAAGAACTGGCCGGAGGATCAACAAGCTCGAAGCGTGGTAAATTTGTTAACAGTTGGCATGTCAAGCAACGGCACCCGGAGCACCAAGTCAGCCAAGTCATAGATATAGATACAAAAAATAAAAACCAAATATGCGTACTTGCACTCTTGTTAGGAGAGTTATGTGCTGACCTGCATAATTTTCAGTGTGGACAATGAAAAGTGTTGAGCTACGGGTTGGTCAATGGACCTTAGGAACCTAGACAAAAGCCGTCAACAAACAATGTAATGCTTACAATGCCTATAAACCTAACTATGGAGTGAGTTCTACGAATGCATAATTATGCTCATTTTGATTATCATTCATTTAATTATGATTGATAGATGTACAGTACAGCTTAGCGCGCTCTATGTATCTTATATCTTATAGATACATTCTAACTGCGCGTTGTTGCCGCTGCTGATTGATTTACTGTTAGCTTGGCTAATTTGCAATGGCCTGCAGGCAGCCATTGTCTATCTGTTTTATAAGCTTATTTTTTTCAGCTTTTTTATATAGGAATCAAATAGACTTAACCTCAAAAAGTGAAGCTGAATTTGGCATGCCAAAAGCAGAAGATACACACACTACAAGTTATTGCAAATGCATGCCAAGCCATATTTGTCGTTTATGCTAACCCGAACTGCACCTAAATGCAAATTGAGGTTACAGCGTAGCAAAATGGCCAAAGTGGCAACAACCAGACAGACGGATAGACAGACAGTCAGTCAGAGTCAGTCTCAGTTAGTTAGACAGTCCAGGCCTGTCAGTAACCATCTCAGCACCCAGACTGAGCTCTGTATAAAGTCTTGAGTGAAATTTATTTTTGCATTTTTTTTGGTTTTTTTGCTCTGGCTGCATATTTGTCGCAAATTACATTCTTACCATAAGCAGCTACATAAATTCTCCCAGCATTTTACAAACTGCGGTTTACCAGCATCCGTCGTGATGACTAGGCTAAGGCTGACTCCGACACGGACTACTCCAACTATGGCTGGCATAGCTGGCATATTTTTCACTTGCCTTTTCGTAAGGCCAACAAATATTATTATGGCCATTATCATTATCAATGCAAAAGTCATGCTGAGTTTGAACATTAAAATAATCTACAAAAAAGAATTCCGATTTTTTCAGTTCTCTCAGACCACACACATTGCAGGGTACAGCCCGGGTAGGGTACAGTTTGTGGCATTAGTGGCAAATACGCAACCAAGTTGTCATTATGGCTGACTTGGTCTAATGCAGACAACTTTTTTGCCGCCCTGTCTCTCTCTCATAATTATAATTGTTTTTCTAGCTGCTGCGGAACGGAAGTCAGCTGCATGTTGCAGATCATGTTGCTGCAACATGTTGGCATCAAGTTATTAAAATACTTAATTTTAATAAGCAAAATTAAAGTCACTATGTGGCTTCAATATGCGCATACCTTGCTCTTGCTTTATTTTCAACTTATAAAGACATTAGCGTTGAGGCACAGTGACTGCAATAAAAATTCAACGCTGTTGCCAACATGCGAATCAAGCGGAAATTCATAATTAACATGAAAGAAATGCAAAGCGCGTCATGTTCGCATTTTTCTTAGAGAGTGAAATAAGCAAAGGAGATGTAAGACAAAAAGAGAGTCATGCGAAAAGTTTTAAAAGAAAACATGATAAAGACAAAGCCCAAAAGCCGCCCAAGGGCAGAGACAAATGTGCAATGCCATTGATAAAAAAAACAAGACAAGACAAAAAGCGAGCCTAATGAAAGTCCGCAAAGAAAGTGTTGGCTGTAGGCGTATTTGAGAAAATATTATATTCAAATAGCAGACAATAGACAAACTGCGCGATAAAGACAATGCCAAAGCAAAACACAAAGACAAAGGCGAAGGCTAAGAAAACAAATGCAGTAATTAGGCGCAACAAATTAATGGCAGGCAGCGCAGTCAGCGTCTATAATATTGCAGCATTAATTGAAAATGAAAATATTTTCAGACGCTTTCTCAATGGCAGAGGCGTACGCCCCCTTTTGAAAGTGTAACTAAAAATAAACATAAAAAAAGTTATAATTATGCGTCACAAATTTTATTTTACAGTTTTTGCGCATAAAAAGTACTTTGGCCAAAAACCAAACAAAATTCCTTTCTTTGAAAAAGATATTTTTATACCCTGTACCGTTTGGTACAAAGAGTATATTAAGTTTGTGCAAGCCGATAATGTATGCAACATATAGAAGGAGTCGTCGGGCACACCCCAAAGTTACCTAAAATATAATCATGGTGAATAGAGAGTTCGATATACCCATGTCCGTCTGTCCGTCAGTCCGTCTGTCCGTTTCAACGCCTAGATCTCAGAGTTGGTAAGAGCTAGAGCAACCAAACTTTCACATTATATCTAACATATTTATTTTTTTGGGGTCAAATTATATAAAGGGTGATTCTTTAAGAATTTTTTTTTTCAATAGGGATTTTCGTGTGGAACACGCGTGATCCATGACAGCTGACAAAGGCAAAGTTGTTCAGTATTCATTGGCAAATCATCATGGAAAGCCGAATGGTCTTCCTGCACGTTGCCGTTTTAATGAATGGGCTCTTGGTAAGATCGATGAAAATCCGTTGTTTTCGACCAAAATTTTGTTCAGTGATGACGCCAACTTTTGACTCCACGGTTTCGTGAATAAGTAAAATCGCCGTATTTGGGGAGATAGATCAACCCGAAGCAGGTTCACCGATGCTACCATTATATCCAAGAAAAACAACGGTTTGGTGCGGTCTGTGCGGCTGGTGGCCAATGATTGTCCGTATTTTTTAAAAATTACCAAGGTGCGAACGTTACCATCAATGGCGCACGTTATCAGGACCATGTATAACGGACTTTTTGCTGTCTGAAATTGTTGCCTGTGATCTCGACGACATTTGGTTCCAACAGGATGACGCTCCAGGTTCACATTGCCAATGAAACAATGGCTCTATTGCGAGGTCAATTTGGTGAGACGATTAATTTCACGGACAGGACCTGTACCTTGGCCGCCAAGATCGTGCGATATCACACCGCTCGACTTTTTCTTTGGGGTTACGTAAAGTCAACAGTTTACGTGGACAAACCAGCAACGATTGAGGCCTTGTAAAGCCAACATTATTATTGGCCAAATACCAGTGAAACATGCTTGAACGAGTCATGGAAAATTGAACCTTCAGGTATGGACCATTGAAAACGCAGTTGCGGCCAACATTTGAACTAGATTATCTTTAAAAAATCAAAGTGCCATAAATATATCCTTGTCAGAAATCATAAATATAAGATCTCATCATTCCTTTAAAATTTGGATTTGCCAGATCATTAAAATAAAATATTGGTCTTAATGGAATCAACCCGTATAGCTCCTATAAGGGTGTTTCAGACGACCTCGTAAAGAAATAAAAGTTTTAGATGAATAATTCATTTGTTTATGAAGATTTCGTAAATTTTCCAAATTTGCGCTTTCGAAAGTTTTTAATAGTGCCCAAGCACTGTACCAAATTTGTTCAAAATCGGTTGACTAAATCAGAAAAAGGGTGATTTTTTTGCTGGTATCTTTTTGGCAACACTATTTTTGACAGATCACGCGTGAATCGTGTCTTGTTTCATTGGCAACCTTGTTCAGTTCGGTCTATAATTTAACCATGAATCGACTTACGAAGGAACAACGCTTGGATTTTATTGAATTTTACTATCAAAAATCATGCTCGGTTATGAAAGTGCATTGCGCACTTCTTCCAATCTGATGGGCAGTTTGGTCCGCCTACTGAGGGAGCTACTCGGAAGCTTGTGACTGAATTTCGAGCCCAGTTTACATTATTGGACATTAAACCAGCAGCACGGATACGTAGAGTGAGGACCGAAGATAATATTGCGGCTGTATCCGCCAGTGTTAGTGATGACTGTGAAATGTCGAATCGCCGCCGTTGTGGAAAATTTTACGAACGGATTTGTGTGAAAAACCTTATAAGATACAGCTGGTGCAAGAATTGAGGCCACACGACCTCCCACAACGTCTAACATTTGGTGAATGGGCGCTGGCAAAGTTGGAGGATGATCCACATTTTTATCGAATAATTGTGTTCAGCGAGGAGGCTCATTTCTGGTTGTATGGATACGTACGGTGGCATCATCGGGCCGTACTTCTTCAAAGACGACAATGGCCGGAACGTTACTGTGAATGGCGAGCGCTACCGTCTGATGATTGACGACTTTTTTTGCCCAAAATGGAAGAATTGGACATGCCTAACATGTGGTTTCAACAAGATGGTGCCACATGCCACACGGCACGCGAAACAATGGCCTAATTAAGAGCCGCCTTTGGTGAACAGTGTATCTCACGTTTGGGGCCCGTCAATTGGCCGCATAGATCGTGTGATTTAACGCCTTGGGATTATTTCTTGTAGGGCCATGTTAAGGCTCATGTCTACAGGGATAAACCAGCAACGATTGACGCACTGGAAGCCAATATTGAAGCATTTATTTCGTGAAATACCGGTCGATTTGTTAAAGAGAGTGTTTCAAAATTGGACCTTGCGCATGGGCCATATAAAGCGGAGCCGCGGCCAACATTTGCATGAAACCATCTTCAAACATTTCATTATATTGATCGTTCTATCGATTCCAATAAAGATGATGAAGATCAATTTTTTCAAATTATTTGTGTTTTTTTGAAAATGAAATACTATACCTCTTAAAAAATTACCCTATAGCTCCCATACGACCGATGGGCCGAAATAACTTTTTTTTTACAAAATTCGCTATATTTAATTTTTTAATTAAAATATCGTAACCAGATTTGGCATTCAGAATTTTTTTGGAGTACCCAAGCATTGTACCAAAATTGAATAAAATCGGTTGCCAATCTTCCAAAAAATCGAATTTTGAACAACATTTGTTGTGTTTCGTTTGTTTGTGAAGATATTGGAATATTGGCACTGTAAGTTTTTTATAGGTCCTTAAGCATGGCACCAAATTTTATTAAAATCTGTAGACTATATCATATAGCTCCCATAGGACAAATCGGTCCAAACAAACGTTTTTAATACAAAATTCGTTGTGTTTCAATTGTTTCTAAAGATATTTGAACTAAATTCGGCATTCAGATCTTTTTAAGGTATTAAAGCACTGTGTCAAATTTGATCGAAATCGGTTGACTATATCATATAGCACCCATAAGAACGAACGGTCAAAAAACAAATTTTTTTGCTTAATAATTCTTCTGTTTTTGGTTTTTTATAAAGGAACCTGATTGTATTGCAAGCTAGTGGTACAGGGTATTCCAAAGTCGCCCGCGCCCGACTTTACATACGCCATTTTTAGCATAGTATCAACTTTTATACACAAATATTTACTCGATGATGGCCAATTCAGCTTAAGAAAACATTAATGGCATGCTGCATTGCCAATCTCCGGCATGTTTATTATTATTATTATAACTATTATTATTATTATGCCTTCTATGCCTACAAAAACGTGCAACTAATTTCGCTTTCTTTCTATTTGCAGGTAAGCTTCAACTTTTAAATCTTTCGTTAAACCGCAAATAAACGTGAGTAAACAGAAAATTTTGTGTCTGCTGTCCATTTAGAGTCTTTTGTCAAGACTTTAGAAAAATAAAGCTACCTACCAAACCTCTAAATATAAAAAATATTATGATGTTTGTTTTATGGCTATGCAGCGCTTAGTGCGGTTTATTGTGGCCTATTAGCGTTAAAAACAAATGTAAACATTTTGACCAGAGCGCGGTACTCTTTGTTTACCCATTTAGCTAATGTATATAACTGTGCAGCAACTTACATGACTGACTGTGCGTAGTAGGCTGGGTAAATATGCATACACATAAATCAATTTGTTTGACAAATGTTGGTACATAAGTGCACAAACATATGAGAGGGCAGTTTGATAAGTTAGTAAGATAATCTTCGTACAGCTTAAATATATCCAAATACTCATTTAATATACAAACCTTATCCACCTTCTTGTTCATTCTTAGCATAACAGTCCTGATGGACTAGTGCTTTCTCAACCAATTTTTGCAATCTGGTTCTATCTGATGCTAAGTTTTTCCAATCTCTCACGCACAACCTCCTTAAGTCTACTGCATTTTCCTCTGCAGTATCCGCCTCACCAACTTGTATTCTACGATCCTTTAATACCGATTTCTGAGTGAAATGATCGCATTTTAGACGAGACTCAACCTTCGACGTAATTTATGCTGGTAAAACGCAACTCGATATATCACCACTTGGCCATCGAAAATATTTGGTTCAGCAAGTCCGCACTCAATTTTTAAAAATTCTTGCCTTATTTTCGTTAAGGTGGCTTTTAAGCAAACAAACTTTTCCACCACGTCCTCGACCAAGCCCCTTTCCACAAATACGAAATCTTAGCTTTAGACTTACAAAAGGGTCCCAAACAATTGCTGAAAATTTCATCAGCTAAAATTTTTTTTTTTTAAAAAAGTCGTCTTTGAACCCGCCAAAGAAGCTTTACATGTAACAGGGCCACCCTCAGGGGTTAAACTAGACGGTGGAATACTATCGAAGGCACTATCGATTGTATTGATTGTTTCATGTTTCGGATACTATCGATAGGGCTTTTTGGGACACATACAACAGACTAACAAACTTGTTAAAGTGCCGATCATATTAAAAAGAACACAAAACCAGACGTCGAACCTTTTTAATAGAGTCGAAAATTATTGCACCTTTAACGATCGGACCATGTTGGAAAGCTAAACTTAGTCAAAGAAATGTTCTGCACTCCTGTCAGTGTAACTAAAAGTAAAAGGATGTTCAGTAGATGTGACTCTATAAGTGAGATTTCGGATAGAAGGCACCCGACTAAAACCTAGGAATGTGGACATGTTCGGTCTATCTGAAAGTGAGAGAATGTTCAATAGAAGTGACTCTATAGTTTCGGACAGAAGGACCCGACTAAAACTTATAAATGTGCACATGTTGATCTTCTGTGTTCTGAAAGTGAGAGGATGTTCAGTAGAAGTGACTTTATAGTTTCGGACAGAAGAGCCCGACTGAAAATCCTAGGAATGCGGACATGTTGATCTTCTGAAAGTGAGATGATGCTCAGTAGAAGTAACTCTATAGTTTCGGATAGAAGGACCCGACTAAAACCTAGGAATGTGGACATGTTGGTCTTCTGAAAGTGAGAGAATGTTCAGTAGAAGTGACTCTAAAGTTTCGGACAGAAGGACCCGACTAAAACTTATAAATGTGCACATGTTGATCTTCTGTGTTCTGAAAGTGAGAGGATATTCAGTAGAAGTGACTTTATAGTTTCGGACAGAAGAGCCCGACTAAAACCTAGGAATGCGGACATGTTGATCTTCTGAAAGTGAGATGATGCTCAGTAAAAGTAACTCTATAGTTTCGGACAGAAAGACCCGACTAAAACTTAAGAATGTGGATATGCTGATATGCTGATCTTCTGTGTTCTGAAAGTGAGAGGCTGTTCAGTAGAAGTGACTCCATAGTTTCGGACAGAAGGGCCCGACTAAAACCTAGGAATGTGGACATGTTGGTCTTCTGAAAGTGAGAGACTGTTCAGTAGAAGTGACTAAATAGTTTCGGACAGAAAGACCCGACTAAAACTTAGGAATGTGGATATGCTGATCTACTGTGTTCTGAAAGTGAGAGGCTGTTCAGTAGAAGTGACTCCATAGTTTCGGACAGAAGCGCCCAAATTAAACCTAGGAATATAGACATGTTGGTCTTCTGCTACAAAAGCAAGATATTTATTTTGTGATTGTTAATAATTGAATGGACACTGCTTATGGATTTTTAAAGATGTAATCTTAAAAGGATCTTTCGATTTACTATGTCATTGATTAAAACGATCCTGCTAAATATTTTGAGATACCCATTTTAATAAGTATTCGAATTTTTCTTACTTGCTCTATTTATTTAAGGAATGTGACCCTTCTCTGTGTGCCATATTTCACTTTGTTCGATAGTACTATCGATAGTATTGATAGTTTCAACTATCGAAGTATGAACTATCGAGTGGTGGCACTATTAATAGTATTCCACCATCAATGTTGAACCCCACCCACGTATAGAAGGATTTTAAAGGTCAAGTTAGGTTATGCCGGCTCTTTTTAACTCTTAACTTTGGGATTTTATAGACATACGGAGGAACATGTAAAGATCAACTTCCTTTATTCGCCTAAACATAAAGGAGATAACCTTCGCGGTGTCTCATTCTCAACGTTATATATGTGAAAACTGAAAACATCTCTCTCTCGGGATATAATTGAAACAGCTTGTTTAAAATTTTATCGAGGATACTTAAGAGTAACTTTGTTGCATTCAAAGTTATTACGCGAGCGATTTCAAAAACCCACTGACTTATCAAACGCCCCTCGTACTATACATTACATACGATTAGAAAATCTAACATTGTCAACAAATGATACTGTTATTTCCAAGTAAACTGATGTCTTAAAGTGTCCCATCTCATTGCCTAATTATGTGTAATTAAAACCAATGTTTTTCAGAAGTCATTCAAAGTTCAACAAACCTCACAAAGAATGACCAACCAACTTAAACTGTTAAAAATCACTACACATCATAAACTAGAACAATAAACTCGGATCATAACTAGAGAACATAACAACAATAATAACAAGAACAACATCAAAACGAAATGTACTAGACCTTAGTCCACAAAAAAAAAAATACAAAAAAAATACGGAAATATTACGGCACTGCGCATTAAAAAAGCAACCGCATAATTCTTTTTAACTTGGTCAACTTCACTGACAATATGACAAGACAGAAAAATTTTGACCAATAAACAACTGCTAGAATCTGTTCGCGATTAGAGGCATTAGAGCAAGGCAACAGCTGGAAATAAATCAACGGTAAATTAGATGAAATTAACGTTAAGTGTAATTAGAACAGCAAAACCGAAAAATAAAAACCAAATGTTATTTCTGAAGATTTTGTCTGTAGAAAGACAAATACTCTATTTTTTGTTTCAATTTGTGAAAGTTTGTTCGAAGAAGCTTAAAGATCTTGTTCCATCCAGATCCATAGATTAAATCGCTGTTCTTCAGGGTTCTTACATAACCTCAAAGCACTATAAAACGAGGCTTTTTTAAACCTGCGATTTTTGTAACGGAATCAGATTCGGCGATCCCAAAAACATATACAAAATATCGTCGAATAGCAGGTCTAGAAAAAAAATGTTGCGTGGCTTTTAGGTTGGGATAGAACCAGGACCGACTTGGTCAGATACATTAACAGGGTACACAACATATTTTTAGCGCTTTTATCTTCGCAAAAAAAAACATAAAACTAAAAGAAAATATGATTTGCAGATCTGTATAAAGACTAAGTAGGACATCCTGTAACTTTTCCAAGAAACTCTCTGAAGTAGTTTTAAAAAAAAGTTGTGCCAAGCCCAACCATAAATATCTAAATGGTTCTAAACCTTCCCGTGTGTTCTGTCTATGCCGCAGTATGGTTGCAAGTTCTAGATTTTACAACACCCCCAATATACCAAGTTAAGAGTATATTAGCAGCATTAAGTATGCTGCTGCTGGCAGCAGATGTTGCTTGGAAATGATATCAGCAACATGTTGCTTAGAATGAGGTCGCCTGTTTTGTAGGTGGAGGCGGCAGAGATCGGGTTTGCGGGTGTTACCCGCTCTCGGCCTGTCAAGGCTATTCGCAGTTATACTTTACGCCTTGCATTTGACACATTAAACAGATTGTGTTGGTACAACTTCTTGAGTGGAGTAGCTGTGGCCTGGTCTGGTCTGGCCGGGCCTGGCAAATTGTGCAGCCACTTCGCGTCCATTTAAGGCGGCGTCCAGTCGGCGACAACTTGTTGCTCGCATTTTAACAATTATGAACACGCGCAGCGACTTGAATCGAGGCGACTCCAGTTGAGTCCGAACTAGCCAGCTAGTTGCCATTGTCGGACATGGAATGTTGTTGTACAATAGTTGTTGCAGTGCTTGTTGCCACAATTGTTGCATGTCGACTCGCCTGCTCAACTGCAACCAATTGGATTATTTAATTTTGCAGCAGCAGCCACGGCTTCTGCTTTGGGATGTAATGCGGCAATGTAATGCCAGCGAAATAATGTAATTGCCGGGCAGCGGCCACACCTCCTTCGCCTCCTTCTGCAGCACGCATCTCTGGCTGCACCATATATCTTCTTTTTTTTTTTTTGATGCAATCTTTAAAAGAAGACTCCGCTTGCGTTTGGTCTCTACTATTTTTATTAAACAATTTCTGCTGCTTGGCTTTGTAAGTGTATCATAACTATCATAGATGTTTGGCGGCTGTCTGTTGCGTCTTTTGTTTGTTGTTTGACAAGTTATGTGCACACATAGATACAAAAGTATCTGGTAATATGTAAGGCAGCATATCCAAAGATAGATATCAGTTACGCATGCGCAAAAGAGCAACAAAATGGCAGCTTGTAATAGTTGGACAGCTGCTTTGTGTCCTGTTTGCAAAAATGTTACACACTCTACAAATTTATACGCATTTTAGATATGCACCACATTTTCACAATAATTCTTTAAGTTTAACAAGTATCTTTGAAGCTAACCAAAGCAAATTATCGATTTCTCAAATTGTTATTACATTATCAATAACATCTTTCATTTGAATTGGGTGTCTAATATAAGCTTGGCAGACCACACCGGCTGTAAAACTTGATGAGTTAGTCGTGGCTGATTAATTTAAAATGAATTATCTTTTATTTCTATGATTAAATTGATTTGTGAGAACTCTGAAGAACTGGGGCTACATAAGACTTAGCAAACCAAGCGGAAAATCTTCGTCCATTAACCCAGCTCGAAAGGGTTACAAATTATGCCGCATTTCTGAATAGAATTCTTAACAATGATCGTTTTTATCTATCGCCTAGATCGTTAAGATGCATTACGGCAGAAAAATATATTTAATTTCAAAATAATTTGGCTAGTTCTTAGTTTAGACAGTATCGACTATTTTATAATTTTTAACTCGTACCAAAGATTTCACAGGTCTACGTGGTTCAGTTGATGGAAAGCTAAGAGTCATTTCCGAATTAATTTGGTGCGTAGAATCCGAATCCGGCGTCAGAACTGGCCCATAATAGATAGAGATATTTGAGGTTATGTTATTTTTTGGGTACATAACCTCAAATATCTCAAAATCCTGACGTGATGGGCCAGTTCTGACGCCGGATTCGGATTCTACGCACCAAATTACTTCGGAAATGACTCTTAGCTTTCCAACAACTCACATGATCCCTGTATTTGTAGACCTGTGTTTCAAGCTATAAGGCCAAGACTTTATTAAATCATCTTGAACTTGCAGTTAAAAAATTTGTCCACAAGGAGTTGGACGCAGTTGATCAAAGTCGAGTAATTCTGCATGCATCCGCGTTATATGGGAATTTCGAATCTTCATATAGCATATACCAATATAAATAATAACAATATGGCTCAAATAACTAACAATTTAAAAAAAAAAAAATAACAATTTTGAAAATATAAATAAATCAGAAAAATATAAGAAAATAAACTAAAAAATGAATTAACAAATAATATAAAAAAATAAATAACAAATAATGAAATCAATATCAAAAAATATAAAAAATTATACAATGAATAATAAAGAGAAACCCAATAAAACAAAAGAAAAAAATAACAAAAATAATAATTTAAAAAAAATAAACAAAATAAAATTAATTATATAAAAAATATTTAAAGTACATAAATAGAGCAAATAAAACTAAAGTACAAATATAAATACATAAAAAAAAATAAAGCTAAAGTACAAAAAAATATAAACAAAAATTGAAAAAGTGCAAAAATAATTTAAAAAATTAAAATAAAAATACAAATAAATAATGGAAATAAAAGTACAAATAAATAAAATAAATTATCAAATAACATTTTTATAAAAAAAAGAAAAATTATAAAATATATAATACAAAAAATAAACAACTTAAATAACAAATTTTTAAAACTAAATAAAAAGGACTTAAAAAAAATAAAAGTACTTATTTGTACATAATAAATAAAATTTATACATAAATAAATAAATTAATCATAAAAATACAAATAACAAACAAATTAATAAAAATATAAAGAAAAATTAAAATAAAAATACAAATAAATACATAAAAAAAATTATTAAATAAAATTTGTATAAAAATGTAAATGACAAAGTATAAAAACATAAAAATACAAAAAATAAACAACTTAAATAACAAATTTTTAACACTAAATAAAAAGGGCATAACAAATAATAAAAATAAAAGTACAAACAAATTCTTAAATAAAAAAATAAATAAATCATAAAAAATAAACAAATTATTAAAAATATTAAAAAAAAAGAAAATAAAGTACAAATAAATAAGAAAAACAATATGAAATATTAAAAGTAATAAAATCAAAAAGAATACAAAAAATAAACAAATAAAATGACAATAATTCATTAATTATAAAGTTAAATAAAAAGATATAAAAAAATATTAACATAAAATTCAAGAAAAATAAATTTAAAAAAAGAATAAAAATCCATCCTCGTACTGGCAATAAAATCATAATTTCGAAACATCTGGTCATTAAATCTATAGTACTACATATAAAAGTAAAACTTATGTTTTACGTGTTACGGGTGTTCTCATGAAGGCGTCGATGAATTTCAAATCTGACTATTTAGATTTTGTAAGAGGCTTGTCAATACGGAGGTTTTAAGCCTATTGCGATGTGTTTGTATGTATTGATTCGTGGAGATATACGAATTTTTGTGAATATCGTGAATATAGCATAGTAGAAAATTTATCAACACCGGGAATATTGGACATTAAGTGCAGACAGAAGCGTAGTCGCAAGAGGGATTGAAATGTAGTTGCTGTGGGGCATGAATTTATTAGAGATGCGAGCCCTCTTAAGAAGAAGAATACTTAAGTTCGTCAATTCGACTTTTTAGAGAGTCATGAAACAAATGAAAGTCAACATAATCCAAAAATCTTATGATTGTCTAGATAAGCTAACTAGCGAATCTTATGATCTAAAGTTTGGGGAGGACAACGTCTGCCGGGTCTCAGTATGATTTTATAACTAAGGCAAATGTATAGATACATTTTCATAAACCCTCTTTGTATATAATTTTCCCTAAGAATGGGGGTTTTTCTTAAGGAAAATGGTATAAAAAGGTGCACTTTGAACCAGAGTTCTCAACATTCTCATACTTGTTTTTGCCATTTTCATAACACATATTGACTTGAGTATATACGGTATAATAGTAAGTTTTGGCCATCAAACCTTCACTTTGGCCATTTACTGATTTATTGAACATTTTAATTATGACCCGAGGCAGGCATCAACTTTTATATGTTGTATATTTCTGACAGTTTGCTGATAGTTAAATAAAAGAAGAAGATACAACATATAATAGACACATGCAACAAATGGACTTTTACCTGGCGCCAAACTTGAAAAGAAATGGCCAAAATAGCAAATAGACATCATAAGCCAGCCAGCACTAGAGCCAGCCATGATGATGTTGGCCACGATCTGGACATTCGAGCTTAAAAAGTTTGATGACTATCAATTACTAACAAACCGGAAAAAAGCAGACTAACTTGAAGTCTATTGCAAACAGACCAAACTTACGTACATATAGATATAGATACACATGAATTGCGTGGATTTGCATGAGAAACTACAGTTAAAAAGAAATAGTATATAAAGTCAAGTGAAATGCACAAAAGCGAAAGAGAGACAAACAGACAAGAAAACAGGCAAAATAATAATAAAAATAAAATTATAAACTTCATGTTAAATAAGATTTTCGGTAGCTTTTTGGTTGGCCTGCGGGCAGCATTCACTTCATGTTTGTTGTAGTTGTACTTGTCGTTGTTTGTTGTCGTTGTTTGTGTTGTTGTTGTTGCCATCATCATCTCTGAATGAATCGCTTACTTCAGCCCAAGTCAACTACCACTTGAAACTTCACGCTTTATAAATATATATGGCAACAACAACACAACAAGCCAACTTGACGTTGAGAACTTGGCCAACAATTAAATAAAAGCAAAACAGAAAATTTCATTTTCACTTGATGCATAAAATTAAATAATTCCAAACTCTCCGGCAACAACTTTTTTTGTTTATCTTCCAAAAAAAAAAAAAGTTTACAGAGCGGCAAACAAAATCTCAAAAAAAGGTAGTACGGGCAAGAAACATACATAAATAATGGCAACTAATTTTCTGTTCTTTTACACTTTAAACTTTAAATGAGACTCACTGACTGACTGACTCGACTGACTCACACAGATACTTTCACATAATTAAATCAAAATTCAAATGAAAATGAAATGAAAATTATTTATTAATTGCACACACACACAGACACTCACACACAGCAAACTTCATCACTTCAAGTGTTTTGCCAAGGGGTAGAGATTTCTTGATTAGAGCGGAACTACAGCGTCAACGCCAGGGGTGGGCAGGGTAAACTATTGCAGTCAAGAGGGAATTTACATTGAAGCAAAGCCTTTGGAGTGAAATTTTCAAACGCATTTAAATTACAAGTGCTGGCTTTATCTGTGAGATACATCATCTACTATACATGAATATGTCGCTGTGATTTCTGTGTATGTTGAGTATCTGTATCTGCTTCAAATGCCAGTAACATTCGCATTTAGAGCTCATTAAAAGTACACTTTTGTTGGCAACCAGCTAGTTGGATAGATTGCAATTAATGAGGGAATAAACAGGAATCAAAGCAGCAGAGCTTTGGCTTAAAGTCGTATATGACTTCTACTATAGAATATAAATAAATTAAATATTTCAAAGACAGCTTTTCTGCAGATAAAAGTTAATGTTTATAATGAGTTTAAAAATTAAATATATTGTTGCATTGCTTTAATAGATTTTCATAGTAATAGGTAATTTTTTTGTATCTCAAAGGAGCTCTGAGGTCTAGAAAGATTATTTTAGTTTTTAAGGCCCTGTCACTTCTAAAATATAAATAAATGAATTATTTAAAAGTTTTTTAAATAACTGTTTTGAAAAGTAACTTTAAGAAAAATTTATTTGTGCAGATAAAAATGGCGGACGTAAAGTCGGGCGCGGACGACTTTAGGATACCCCGTACCACTAGCTTGTAATAAAGTCCGATTTCTTCACAAAAAACCAAAAACAGAAGAATTTTTAAGCAAAAATTTTTTTTTTGACCGATCGTTCCTATGGGAGCTATATGATATAGTCAACCGATTTCAATAAAATTTGACACAGTGCTTAAATACCTTAAAAAAGATCTGAATGCCAAATTTATTTCAAATATCTTTACAAACAAACAAAACACATCGAATTTTGTATAAAAACGTGTTTTTGGACCGATTGGTCCTATGGGAGCTATATGATCTAGTCAAACGATTTGGATTAAATTTAGTACAGTGCTTAGGAACTATAAAATACTAACGAATGTCAAATTTGGTCCCAATATCTTAACAAACAAACGAAACACAACAAATTTTGTTAAAAAATCGATTTTTTGGAAGATCGGACCTATGGGAGCTATATGATATAGTCAACCGATTTTGTTCAAATTTGGCACATTGCTTAAGTGGTCTAAAAAATTTCCAATCGCCAAATCTGGTTACGATATCTTTATTAAAAAACGAAATATAGCGAAATTTTCTTTAAAAAAGTTATTTTGGCCGATCGGTCCTATGGGAGCTATATGATATAGTCAACCGATTTCGATCAAATTTGGTACAGTGATTGGGAACTATAAAAAACTTTCGAATACCAAATTTGGTTACGATATCTTCATAAAAAAACGAATTATTCATCTAAAACGCTTTTTTTTTGTCGAGGTCGTCTCAAACACCCCCATGGGAGCTATATAATTTATCCCCGATATCAAAAAAATAAAATAAACTTGCCTCCTATGGAATAATATGGGATCTAATGTGAAAGTTTGGTAAGTCTAGCTCTTACCATCTCTGAGATCTAGGCGTTCACACGGACAGACGGACAGACTACGAGACAGACGGACATGGGTATATCGACTTCTCTATTCACCCTGATCATATTTTAGGTAACTTTGGGGTGTCTCCGACGTCTCCTTCTATATGTTACATACATTTTCGGCTTGCACAAACTTAATATACCCTTGGTACCATACGGTACAGGGTATAAAAATTTATTATGAGTTTAAAAACGAAAAGTATTGTTGCATTGCTTAAATGATTTTAAGTAATAGAGTATGTGGTTTTTACCTCAAAGATGCTTTGTGGTCTACAAAGATTCTTTTAGTTTATGTTGCTAAAATAATTCAAGCTTCTTTAAAAATGAAGCTACTATATAATTCTCGTTGTTTGATAAAAATCACTTAACTTCGGTGATTTGAAATAGAATCAGATTTAACGATTAAAACTAAAACTTATTTGCATCTGAATGTGAAGTCAGCTCTGCACTCATTCAATTCTTGAAGTTTTATCCTTTTCGGAAACAAAAAATAAGTTACATATCATCACTATGCAATTATCAAAATTCAACTTAATTCGTGACATTTTTGGTTTTTGAGTAAGGTGAGACAAATCCCCAACATTCGCCACATTTTGTCGACTTAAAAAAAAAAATAATAATTTAAAAAAAACACCAAAGCGACCTCTTGCGGCACTCAAATAAATGTTAAAAATGGATTCCTCGACCCCAAAAACCCGCAAATGCACAATTGGCTAGAAGAAAAAGAACGATTTTCGAACTTGAAAATGAAAGGTCTAAGTCGATTTTGAATATTTTAAAATAACCTACTTTGGAAAAAAAAACGATTCGAAATTCATTTTAGACCCATACTTCCTTGTGCCTAAGTTGTTTAAGGAAATAAAAACCACTAAGAGCCCCAGAACTTTATTTCGCCCCATACAAATAGATCCGACCTAAGCTTCATATAATTTTTTTTTATTTGCATCGTCAATAAAAATGACTCAGTGGGGCAAGTCCGACCTCAAAATAGTGGTGCAAATCAGGTTTTTTTTTTTGTTTTTTATTATGAAAATGCATATTTATATGATTGTTGTGTTAAATCAGGCAAAAAAAAAGGCGGTCGGGTGTACCCAACCATTTTTAAAAACGACTAAAATGATTTTCTGGAAAAATTATAGTATTTCAAAAATAACACAGTACTACAAAATCAAAACACTTTTCAAGTGACCTAGTGTACGTTGTAGGTCTTGACGAGTAGATCACGATAGTGTGTTTCAAAATTGTCCAATACCCCCAAAATCGCAAGTTATTGCTTAAAGACCGTTTTTCAGGTCTGCGATCACTCCCACAATCACAACGTCGCCATTTTTCAACCGATTCGATTGCTTTACGGTTTTGGAAAGATGAAGATTCAAGTTTTAAGATGATATACATTTGTTTATACTTCATACAAAGCAACTACGAGATTTTTAAAAGTTATCTGAGATTTACACTTTTTTTTTGTTTTTTACACTTTGAAATCTTTTTATATAACATTTTGTTAAAAACCTTTACTTTTTACATTTAATCTTGAAGAAATATTAATTCCGAGTCAGAAAAGTCATGGTTTATTAAAATCAGGACGATAATTGTTTAAGTTGCGACGCTTATTGTAAACAAGTTTAGTAATTCGTTTGTTCATGAAGATATCGTAACCAAATTTGGTATAATGCTTAAGAACTATAAAAACTTACAATTGCCAAATTTGGTCCTAATATTTTCAAAACAAACGAAATACAACAAATTTTGTTAAAAAATCGATTTTGGAATATCAGCCTATGGGAGCTATATGTATGATATAGTCAACCGATTTTGTTGAAATTTGGTACATTGCTCAAGTGCTAAAAATTTCCAAACGCCAAATCTGGTTACTATATCTTTATTAAAAAGCGAAATACAGCGAATCTTGCTTTAAAAAAGTTATTTTGGCCGATCGGTCGTATGGGAGCTATATGATATAGCCAACCGATTTTGATGAAATTTGGTACAGTACTTGGGCACCATAAAAAACTTTTGAATATATATCTTCATGAACAAACAAATTATCCATCTAAAAATAAAAAAAAAACAAATTTGCGGGAAAGCGTTAGCTTTTATTTGTTATATTTGACGAGCTAAGCCGTTATCAAATAAGCATTTTTAGCCAAAACCAATTCAATTGGGAATTGATGCAACCTAGTAAGAATAAAACAATGGTAATATGACCTTAGAATATAAAAAAAAATACTGTGTGTTATAATTTTTTTTTGTGCAAAATGATTAAAAACAATTATCATTAGCTATATTGAATTTGGTTATTGGATTGAATGAAACATAAGAATATTGAAAAAAAAAATGCAACAAATTATTTCAGTTTATGTGAGCTTTCGAACTTATTTTAATAGCTAGATCTCAATTGCAGTAAAACAAGCACATAAAAAATGATTTTCTAGTTTTATAATGATCTCTATTAGTTCAAGAATCCCCCGGATTCGGCTTTAAACTGTAGATCCCTGTTTTCTTCAAACAGGTATTATTAGAGTTCCAAAATGATGAACGGACAAAATAGTCTGTCAGGGAAATTATTATACATTTATTGGCTCTTTAATTTTTTCCGTCTAAAAACTAAACAATAAAGCTTTTTCGGTAAAGCTTATATAGGCCGCCATTTGAAAGGTCTTAATAAAATAATATAAAGACGATCCTGATTCTAATTAAAGGGATTCTGTTTCATTCTTTACAACAGCAAAATAGTTGGTGGCAAAATTTAAATTGATTGATTGAGCTGGCAAAAAGAAAATCGCACATTGTTCAAAAGAACCAGTCCAAGACCCATGCTCATCCACAATTTTTCCCATATTGGCAAATTCACTGAAAGCTTTGATTTTCTTTAATAGGCATACAAATCTACGACAAAATCTATCAAAAAGTAGCATATAAATTAAACTGTCTGTGTACTGCCCCATACAAAGCACATCGTAATTCTTACCCAACCAAATATTCATCATTTCCTGATCTTGTATGCGTCAAAGTTGGTTTGTAGAAGTCAAACCAGCTTCAGCAAAGGTTGGACACAGCACAAACAAAAACATTCAAGAAGTTCTCAAGTCTTGAACCCTATATTTTAAAAGAGAGTGTTTTTGTAACCCAAAAAAAAAGAAGCACTAAAACCAGTTCCAGTTCCAGCTCCAACATATAAACAATAATATTTTTTTAAGAGAGTTTTTTTCAAGAAACATAAACTCATAGGTGGGGTTATAAAAACGAAGAGGCCTATGTTGGCATATTTTTAAATGAGTGCATAACCTAAATAATAAAAAATAAAGTGAACTATAGCAGAATTATTAGAATACAGAAAAGTTGTATAAAGAAATATTGCGCATACGCCACGCTGTTTTTTAAATTTATGCAATCTCGCATTGACATAAGCTTCAATAAGTCAAAATTAGCAGCTGACAAAATTTTGGAGCTTTCTTATTGATGTATTTGAAAAAAACTTTGTTTAATTGACTCGGTTTCCAATGTACATGCTGCATGCAGCTGGCAACTTGCAGGCAAGTTTTACTATAAAAAGTGAAATAAAGAAACTTGGCAAATGTTTCGTCGTCTCTCCAACGATGACTCTCAATGTTGCATATGCATATCGTAAAATGGAAAACTTTGGAGCGCGCGAAAAATCAACACAACTGCCGAGAAGAAATCAACGGAAATGTCACTTTCTTTTCAATCAAAACGCAATTCATGGTACTCGTAGCAAGAAGAAGAAGAAAAAATAAGCAGCAGCAGCGGCAGCAATAGAAATGGCGCGTTTTGTTGCAATGCCGTGAAAGGTCGCGCCACTCGAACCTAAAAACGAAAAACAAAAAAAAAACAAACTCCAAAAAAAAAAAAGCGGAAAGGTAAGCGGAGCAGAGCTGGCCAGCGGGAGCAGCAGTAGAAACATGAAGCCAAACACGAATTTCGAGTGGCACTTGGGCTGTATGAGCTTTAGGGTTAGGGTGTGCGGAGTGCGGAGTGCAAAGACCATTGCAGTTACTAACTGCCACTGACTGAACTTTAACCCGTGTGAGTCAAAAGAGCAATGCCGCTGCACAACATTAAACTGGCAAACTCGAAAGCGGACGCTTTAATTTGCAATTCGTGGAAAAAAGATTCTATAGCTAGGGCCTAGTTAGGCTGCCACCCACATGTACACACACCCCGGCCGCCCTCCCTAAGTCGCTGCTCAGCTCACGTCTAACAACATGGTAAATATTTAAAAATGTACTTAACCAAAGTGAAAGAGACAGGGCTGACAGCTACAGCGGGCGGCGGGGTATACACTTTTTGGGGCAGACGACTCAACAATGCGACGCGGCGACAGTTAGACAATGCCATGCAACAGACAGACGACAACAAGCAGCTGTCCTCCAGAGTTGCCAGCCAGCCAGAGTTTTGGAAAAAGTAGTAGAGTATAGTATAGTATAGTATACCTAGCTAAAAATTCAATAATAATGCCTACCAGGCTATGCCAGTGTAAATCACTGCAGCTGAGCAGCAGAGCAGTAGAAAAAACTTAAACCTTGGACCTACCTGGCAGTAGGCGGCAGGCAAACTGGTGGCTGCTGGCAACCAAGCAAGCAAACTGGCAACATTGCAGCAAGTACAAATGATTGACATGGGAAGCGTTGTTTTCTAGGTGAAGTGCCAAGGTAATGGCACACAAAATTTGTAAGCCAAACTGAAGCTAAGTTTACCCTAAGTATGTGTTAAGTTGCAAAGAAGCTGCGGCAATTAGTTTTCTAATTTAGATTAGGAATAAAAGAGAATATGTCATTTGATTTGGGGAAAATTGGCAACAGCGCAAAAGTAAAAGTAGCAGGCTTAACCCTGGTGACCACAGTCGATTCCAAAAAAACTTAATGGCATGCACTTAATTATAAATATATAATAATAATAATATGTAAATAAGTAGCAAAGACGCTGCGGCAATTAGTTTTCTAATTTAAATTGGCAACAAAGAAATATGTCATTTGATTTGGTGAAAATTGGCAACAGCGCAAAAGTAAAAGAAGTAGCCTTAACCCTAGTGACGACTTTTTTCCATAATTTTTTTTATTGCATAATCAAAAAAACAGAAGTATTATTATATAGTATGGTAGTCGATTAGACGAACATTATATGTTACGGATTAACGAGGCTTCAAGTAAGTGTATGGGTTCAAACTTTGGGTTTTGAATAAATAATATTTTCTTAAAAGCGATTAAGTAGAAATAATGAAATCCTTACAAGATAAATGACTCAATAATATCTTAAAAGAAGATACACTTTTTTACAATTTAATGTTAATTTGAAGAAATTAAATCAAAAATAACTCAACTAGTAACCTAAAACTAGACGACAAAAAGTAGCAGTTTGGCTGAAAAGTTCATATCTTTTCGGTCAAAGGGCACTACTAGAGTTTACTCCTTATCATTATTAGCACTAATCTCTAAAGGACACGTCTATTAATTTAAAAAGAGTCGGGCTACTAGTTTTAATTTTCTGTGCTAATCTATACATATAAAAATTGAAATGCTGTACGTTTATGATCGCACAGGACGAATTTGCCTAATTTTTTTTTTTTTTCTTTTTTATAGTTTGAAGAAGGTTTATAGCACAAAAAGTTTTGAGTAATTTGTAAGGAGGGGTTGCCACCCCTAACATGTTTCGAAAAAATTTTTTTCATTTTTTTTTTTGGCATTGTGTACATTTTCAGATTAACATGTTCATGTTTTACGTGTTACGGGTGTTCTCATGAACGCGTTGAAGAATTTCAAATATGATTTTTGCGTGTGCTAGAAGTGGTCAATACGGAGGTTTTAAGCCTATTGCGATGTGTATTGGTTCGTGAGATATGCGCCTTTTTGTGAATATCATGAATATAGCATAGTATAAAATTGAATTAAAGAGTCATGAAAGTCAAATAATCCAAAAATCTTATGATTGTCTAGATAAGCTAACTAGAGAATTTTACGATGTTTATACACTTTAAGGGAATTCAAAAAGTTTGGGCAGGACGACGTCTGCCGAGGGCACTAGTAAAATAAAATATTTTGATGTACAAAAATGTTTCTGATACCTAAAAGTGGATTGATACATTTTGTTGGACTCTACGCGAAGTGGTTTTCTAAGTTTCATATGAGCACCAAGGACGATGACTGTGTCCAAAAATGACTCTTACGGAAGAAAACATCCAAAAAGAAATCCAAAAAATGATTCAAGATGACCGTAAAGTTAAATAGCTGACACTCAAAAGATTTAAAAAAAACGTTTTGGACATATCGTTCCTAAATTTTTGTGTAGGCAAAAGCTGTGTGCGAAGTTGGTGCCGTGAAAGCTCAGCCAAAAACAACGATCAAAAACATCAATAAAAACGATGGCTAAATGGCTTGAATTGAGCTTCAAACTACTTCCGCATCCACCGAATTCTTCACATCTGACACCCAACGACTTTTTGCAGTCCTCAGACTTAAAGAGAAATAAATTTAGCGCCGGTAAAGAGATAACCGCCGAGACTGAGACTTATTTCGAAGCAAAAAACAAATGTTATTGAAAAGTTAGAAGATCGCTATAATCAGTTTTTCGCTCTCGATTTTATAAATAAATCATATTTTGCAAAAAATAAATATAATTTTCTTAAAAATGCGTATCAACTGTTTAGCCGACCTGTTATTGGGGCCAACACTCTAACTTATAGGATTTGGTAATTGTACTAAGACGATTCGAACTTTTGTCTTCTTCTTCAAGTCATTCAACAACATTTTATTTCCTGCATTACCCATAGAAAGTAATCCTGTAACTTTGAAATTACAGGAACTATATCGCTTTTAAGTTATTTATGTGTAGAACTCCAAATGTCAAGTTTATTTATTCTAGCAGACGAACATGTCTACATAAATTTTATTAGTTCTCCGAACCATATTGAAGATAACTACGAGATGAATGCAGCATCTGTTTTACGTACATTTGCATAAACTTATTTAAACTTATTCCTCTTAACATTACGGAATGTGTAATAAAAAAATTGCTTAAAGCAGGATAGGTTTTATACATATGACTGAATATCTGTCCCTTCAATAATAAATCATACTAAAATCTAACGATTCAACTACAAAAATAAATTTTATATTCATCCTTATTTACGTACGTCTGCTAAAAATTTGCAATTGGAAATGAAGCCAAAACTCAGTTGCAGGTGCTCGTAAAAACCTTTTCATAATATGATTTATAGCAGCAAGCAAGTCCAGACATGGTTCTTGAAGAAAAGCAGAGAACACTTCTATTCAAGTGAAGATTGAGTGTTTTTTTGCATAGAATAAGACTAACTAAAGAGCCAACTGGCAGATGGCTTGAAGCTGCAACAGATATCTACCTTCTAAGCTTTGCCAGCAATTTCTTTTAAGCTAATGCCAATCGAAGAAGAGTTGAAGTTGAAGGGTTCTACAAACACAATGATGCTGCAAAGTCTGACTATAAAACCCTTATGGCCGAGTCCAAGCAGTCGTTTGTTTTCACTTTCTGGAGTATGTTCCTTTATGATTGTTTTAAGGTTTACTTGACTGACGATATGAAAATCAAAATATTACCAAAGGATATATAAAGGCGAACTAGTGCAAATTGACTAAATATTGTCTTACGATATTTTTCTTATATTGTCATTTAAACGCAAATGAGATGTAATTTAATCATGTTCCCAAAAAAAGGATTATTTTAATAACAATCTATTTTCTTATTATTATATCATGGGTAAGAGTAAGGAAACGGGAATCTCGTTGTTTTTCAATAGTCCAAGTTTACAAATTATTCATCGGCACCAATTCCATGGATAGAAATCACATCCTAAAAAATACTATGCTTTTTGGCGAGACAAAATTTTCAATCGTAGCGTAACCTACATAACAATTTTTGTTTCGATATGGTGGCTTTAACCCCTATCCCACCCCTAGGCCTAACACTTATTGATTTTGTTGGATTTTTACAAAATGCTTACCAGTTTAGTGTAAATTATAAAACATTATAACAATTTCTTACAATTTGACTAATAATGCGTAATGAGTGAAATCAATAAGTTAACAAAAAACTCCCATTTTTAAATAGTTTATGCAAAAATTTTTAAAATTTGCTCTATTTTCAAAACTAAAAAGTTTAAAGATATCACAAACTAAAACAAGATTCATAACTGCAATAAATATTTAAGTAGTTATTCCAAACTATCATCAAAAACTTTCAACTACGTTGCAAAAGTTTCAAAAAAAAAATTACCCCCTGCAAACGAAAATGACAGAAAGAATATACTGCGTACAAAATGTGGCAAAGATTTCCCACAGAATTTCCAGCTAAAAGTGCGTTTGCCAATTACGGAATGCAACAACAACAACTTATGCTTCTTCTTGTCACACACGACGCAAAATGCAACTGCAACTGGCTGCAGTATCAATTGTTTAATAACTTTTCATTTTTTCCCCATCTTCTGGTTTGGATTCCGACTTTGTAACAAACAAAAAGAACGGAAGAAGGCGCACAAACTATATCCAAAGTAATTTTGTGCTGCAACTTGGCATTATGTGAGGGTCTGGCTTGCCATTAACCTGCTTTGGTTGGCAAACCTGAACCATTTCAAATGCAACGACTAGGTTTATTACTTTTAACCGTTTTCAATTTTTTCCTTGGCCGAACCAAACAAGTAAGCTGGCGCTGTTATTATAAAATGGACAGCAATTGGAACAGTGACCGACAGAGGGATACACTGCAATCAGTTTATACAGGGCAGCAAACTGAAATAAACGATTCTATGTTGATTGGGCTTAAATGATTGAGGAACGTAATTAATATAGGAAAGTAGAAATGTATTTGGAAAACGAAAAAACAAAATTAAAACCATTTTATTCAAATTTCGAAGCATTTTTGAAGATTTTTTTTAAATTTTAATCTGAGCTTAGTGTCATCTACCACGGAAAGGGATAACATCCATATCTTAGATGGCTTCCCATAGTTTCAAGATCTATCAATTGGGTAGGCTCAGGAGTCATGTGAAGATCTGAGAATCTTGCAAGATTGCGGAGAAATCATCCCAACAAAAAGGAGAAGAACCTGCCTCCTTGGCCGTCACAGAATCTCACCCGACCCTAACAATTCCTAGTAATTAAGTCCGTTTCTGAAATTGAACTAACTGAGCAGTCTAGAGCTAGTAAGATCCCAGCACAGCTTCCCCAACAAGATTTGACATCCCTAGCATCCTCTCAACAAAAAGAAGAAGAACCTTCTTTCTTGGGACACGGCAGGCTCAGGAATCACGTGAAGATCTGAATGTTGCAAGATTGCGGAGAAATCAACTCAAGAAAAATAGGAAGAGCCTCCCTCCTTGGGACTCGGCAGGCTCAGGAATCACGTGAAGATCTGAGAATCTTGCAATATTGCGGAGAAATCAACTCAAAAAAAAGATGAAGAACCTCCCTCCTTGGGACACGGCAGGCTCAGGAATCACGTGAAGTTCTGCGAATCTTGCAAGATTGCAGAAAAATCATCCCAACAAAAAGAAGAAGAATCTCCCTCCTTGGCCGTCACAGAATCTCACCCGACCCTAACAATTCCTAGTAATTAAGTTCGTTTCTGAAATTGAACTAACTGAGCAGTCTAGAGCTAGTAAGATCCCAGCACAGCTTTCCCAACAAGATTTGACATCCCTAGCATCCTCTCAACAAAAAGAAGAAGAACCTCCCTCTTTGGAACACGGCAGGCTCAGGAATCACGTGAAGATCTGAGAATCTTGCAAGATTGCGGAGAAATCAACTCAAGAAAAAGATGAAGAACCTCCCTCCTTGGGTCACGGCAGGCTCAGGAATCGCGTGAAGATCTGAGAATCTTGCAAGATTGCGGAGAAATCAACTCAAGAAAAAGATGAAGAACCTCCCTCCTTGGGACACGGCAGGCTCAGGAATCACGTGAAGTTCGGCGAATCTTGCAAGATTGCAGAGAAATCATCTCAACAAAAAGAAGAAGAACCTCCATCCTTGGGACACGTCAGGCTCAGGAAACACGTGAAGATCTGAGAATATTGCAAGATTGCAGTGAAATCACCCGAACAAAAAGAAGAAGAGCCTCCCTTTTGGCCATCATAGACTCTCACCCAACTATAACCATTCCCAATAATTAATTTTGTTTCGGGAGGTAAACTTGGCTAGAAACCATAGGGCTGGTACGATCACAACACAGCGTTCCCAACAAGATTTGACGTCTCTAGCAGCCCCTGATATCTAGGTGTTTATTGACTGACAGACAGGCGGAGATGGCTCAATCCCTTATGATTAATATTTTAATATAAAGAACTGCTGCTCAGTCACGCCCTCTTCTGCCTGTTGCATACATTCCATAAAAGTAACTACACCCTATTGCTGCAGGGTATAAAAAATTGCTGCACTGCAGCAACTTCAATTTCACACTCTTTAGGCCTTGTTGCAAATACAAATACTCAGTTACAGTGAAGCACACACTTATACACGTACTTGAAACTGAAATTTTAGTGTGGCAAATATTTATTTGTGTGCAACATCTGTCAAACAAACTTGGCAAACAGAAACAAATATTTGCAACTGACAAACAAGCTGACTGACATGAAGGCTTTGCAACAGGCAACAGTCAGTACACGCCCGACTGGTTCGGCTTTAGATCTGGTTTTAATTACAAGACTCTTGGCTACATCAATCATATAGCCACAGTCTGCTAAACTTTTACTCTACCAAAACCTAAACCTATGCTGACTGAAATCTAACTCTATTTACAGAAAACGGCGACAGCAAAACCCACCAAATATCATTATTATCCACATAATCAACACATCTATATGCTGCCCGAGTGTGCCATCCAGCAAGTTTGCAATGCAGTCTATGTGCGTTTAAATTACACTCAACCGCTCTGTGCCTGTCCATCAAGGTAAGTCCCCGTTGTACTGGAAGGTGCACTGCCTCCGTTTTTTGGAGTGACAAGACAGACAGCGCCCACTGTGCATCAACAGCTAGGCCAATTAATCTAAGACAGCTGAACAGGCACTTCACAAGCAGAAACAACTAATCTATTAACTTTTTGGCCCAACCAACAGATATCGTGATCCCTGTTCGGCCAGTCTCAACGAAGATGATCAGCATACTACCAAGTTGGTTGGTGATAACAAGAAAAAGGTAAGTGAACTTTGGAAACACATTTCAGCTACAGTTCACTCTGATAGATGGCTTTATATACCGACTTGTTGAACATGTGCACCCATTACGTAAATAATTGTTTCAAATGTTACAAGCATTTAGGATCACTCGAAAGTCTTGCGGTTGGTTTGTCTGTCAACTCAAATGCCGGCTTTTGTCCATTAGCCAAAGCCCAAATGTCCGTTTATTCAGTTTATATACCAACTTTATGTCCATGTCTATTGCTAACAAGCACATAAGTAAATTTATTTTAGTGTGATCAATTCGGTGAATGTGGTTTCTGGTTTTGGGACTGCACCACACACAAACTACTTGACTACTTGAAGCAATTTGTGGTTATTTACTTCAAGAGTTTATATATATACAAGTTTTGTGAATGACTTTATAGACATATAAACTGCTGCACCGCATACATGTCTGATGTTTTATTATAGTTAAACAAATTATTTATTATTGTGGATTAAATTTTTTATAGTATTTTGCAGTAATAACTATTCTATTAGAATTTAATTTGAAGTAATAGCAATTGAAGAAAGTAAGTAAGAGTATAGCCGAGATATATCAATTAAAATACTACACTCCGATCATTTATGATTTCATATGATTTTGACGTATTTTCAACATAGTTGTAATTTTCACTTTTTTGGAGTAAATTATGAAAAATTCATGCAGAAAAAATAGGAATTTATTTCGAAAAAGTTTAAATTTTTTTTTAATAATCTGGCGGATTCACAGAGGGATCACCACCATATATTAATGTTTTAAACTATCTAAAAAATGAAAAAATATAAATAATCTATATCAAATGAAAGAAATAGACCATAATTTATCGGCTAAAAAGTCTGTAGATGATATCACAAATACTGCACTCTTATGAGTAATCATTTCATTTATGGGAATACTAGTGAAAATTTCTTGAGAATCTGACATTTTGTGTTATAATGTTATTTTGACACCAATAATGAAGCACATATTGATCACCCAAAATTGGTGGTTACACCGAAAAATATCAAAAAGGGCCACAAAATCGATTTGACTAACCGAAAATTTTACTTAGAAAAAGAAATCGCAAAAAGCAGGTGCGGCTCTTGAATTTGATCTTGGGCGAGGAACTTCACTTTGAAGTGTATATATTACACCAGAGCGCGCGAAACATTTTAAACTCGTTTTTCCAACATTTGGTGATCGGTCCATACCCGAAAGACCTTCCCGACGCTACTGGCAAACGGCCTCAAACACAGAGGAAAAAAGTGGTCCTTCATCAACACAATGCACCTTGCAACAAGTCTTTCACTAAGACCACCTTATTCTTAAGATTTGACCTACAGCTACTGTTATCTGTTGCCAAACCTCAAAAAAATGTTTTCCGAATTGAGTTGTAGGTCGAATACGGAGGCGATGCCCAATCAAACCCCTATTTTGGACCCTCAACAAATCGTTTTACCAAGAAGTTTTCAAAAATTTAGTAATACCATCGTATATAAATATAAACTATGTTAATGACTACAGTCAAATTTTGGCAAAAAAATGTCTTTTTATTATTTATCATAAGGATCTTTCAGCCGATGTATGGTGTACTTCATATAAATATGTCAGCTTTTTTATAATTCACACCTCGCCATAAGAAAAATTAAAATTTAATTTTTCGTTTGAGATCATTAAAATGCTTCCTTCAGGAACTTCGAGGCTTCGATTCAAAATATACCTTTATAAGGTAGGTAGGTTAAGGCGGCTCACTTAAGTCAAGAACATGCCCTTTGTAATATCGATAATAGGAGTAGATGATAAGGATATAGAATGGACATGAAAATTTTTCAAATGGGAAAAGTGGAAAGTGAGGACCATGCTTAACGTGGATTCGCACCCACAACCCCTGAAATGATAGATATCTTTATAAATTCTATTTTGATTTTTTGGAACCTTTGATGTTGTTACTTCAGGGAAGTGGGCATTTCCAAAACTTGGAAAAATTACCAAATCCTGGATCTGCGCCTGCTTAAAAGGAGTTATTGGTGGAAAGATATTGATGTGCAGATCACATAAATTTGCAAACTTTTTAAATCTGCACTTAAAGAATATTTTTTCTATTTAAATCAAAAAATCGTTTAATTGAATATATTTTAACATTTTGGTTCAACAAATTATATCGCATAGAAGCTATATAGAAACAAAAGTGTCTAATTCGATAATTTTCGAATTTTTTAATCAAATTTCTATGATCAAGCAAACAGTTGGAAAGGATTTATCGATTTTGTACAATTTAACTTTTTTCTTCCAGTTCAAGGGGATTCGGAGTATACAAAAATCCTTGATATAATACAAAATATCACAAGATAAAGTGTAAAGGGACTTTATTTTTCTAGCCACATGTATTTGGATATGAGAATGCACCCATTTCTGCTTTTATAGTCCTTTTTAACATTATGATCTTAAAACATTTTCTACACAATTTCATTCATACATTCATTAAAAAAACTATTTGATCATAATTTTAAAGAAAAATATTTTTATTAACCCGATCTTTTAGATCTTTTAATAAGGGAATTATACTTTTAAATTCTTTTTTATATCAGCTAAAGGACTTACTTCATGTCTCTTTTTTAATGGTTATATCAGGTTTTAGGCACCAAAATAAATGATCTAACAGATTTAATTTAACGATTAAGAAAAATAATTTATATCTGTATTAGTGCAGTAAACGAAGGTCCAAAAATTACGTTGTGTAAGAAAATACCTATTTCATGTAACTTAAGGGATTTTTCGGGGCCCTGTTATACTGGGGAGAATAGCAAGTTTCATAATTTTCAAGAGTTTTTGCATGATGTCTTTATTGCTATCAATTGTATAGCCATGTCGAATTATGCGAAGTAAATTGATCAAATAAATTTTAATTCTAAATCATTAGTCAGCGTATTGAAGCAAAATGGTTGTTTAAAGTTGAAAAATTAAAAATTGGTTTTGGTGTTTTTCGAATAAACGGCAAATAGCGTAAAAGCGATAAGATAGTTCACAGAAATATTTAAATACTATTTCAAAGTACTTGGAATTATCTAAAAAATTTGTTCTGTTGTGGTCTGCACGATTAATTTGTTTAAACGGACTTAATTCAGTTCCTAGCCATGGAAATCATCTGTTTATTAAAATGTAAAAAAGCAGCACTACTAAAAGTCGCAAATTTTGCATGCTTCTAGGTATTCCATAGATCAATGTTTACAAACAAACCTAATTGGAATCCCTAATTCGGTGAAAAAAACACACCATCAGGGACAACAACTTTTTTGGCCCTTAGTTCCTTTAAGAAACTCTTAGAACTGTAGTTTTTTACTTATTGGCGAGAGTCAGAAATCCAAAATCGAACTATCCTGTCACCTCAGCAAATAAGCGATTTTTATTATTACATAGCAATTAGTAGTCTGCCTGTTTCATACAAATTCCCTAAGGATTTCCACAAGTCAGTTTGGTTTCTATAAAAATTACCCATAGCATATATATAAATAAGTGTACTCTCACGTAGTCTATTAACGCGCTATCCATTTATTTTGCAGCACATATAATTGACATATAAATTACGCTCAATCACAGCGACTAGCAAAATAAATTAAATAATAAAACGTTTTTAATAGCACAAAACACTAAAGCCTACTGCAAACAGTAGCCGCCAACAGTGTATGACCAGCAGCTGACTGGCCAACTGACAGTGTAACTGACTACTGCAGCTGGCCACAAAAGCGCAATACTTGTGTAGCACCCCACGTTGTCATAATAATTGTGGCACAAGTGCCGTTAAGTGCAACACTTGTTGGCCGATGCTTTTGCCGGAACTGTACCACAAAGAAAATTATTAAAATGCGTCTAACAGCGAGCGACAAGAGAGCAATAGGCACAATGTGAAAGAATAAAAATGTGGCACAGCCGCAGACAACCAGCAGCAGCAGCAGCTCCAGCCGCTCGCTGGCCATATTAACCTGAATGGCTGCCAATTGGCAGTGTAGCAGAGTGGCAGCAAGAAATGGCGGCAACATGCAAAGCGCCGCAAGTCAATCAAATTATTGACAGCTACAAACTTGGCCACAGTAGCAACTAGCCAGTTAGTCATTCATTCAGTCGACTAGCCAAGTGGCAAGACACAAACAACAATAAAATCAGTTAAAAGGACAATCATGTCAAGCAATTGAAAGCGGCTTGCATGGCACGGGCTTACAGATCGACTATAGCGCTAGTACGCTAAGCTTGCCGAGCGTTTCAATTGTGAGCAATTTGAGAAAGCTTAGTTTAATGGCCTACAAACATGCCGCCTCAATATAAGCCGGGCTATTAAGCCCTAGGCGTTGACTACTCCCCACTTGAATCCATTACCATATACCATATGGCATGTGCTGCAGCCTCAGCTTCGTGTAACTCTGGCAGTCTCATTGACAGCAACTTGTCGAATTGAAATGGACACAGCAATTGCTCAGTTAAAGTGTCCCACTTGGGTGTTCATGTTGCATGTTTTTTTTTTCAATTTGGCATCGAACATTTAGTTCGATCAATTTTGAGGATAAAGAGTTTAGCTACAGCTGGGCTGGGTCAAAGCGGCAAGCAAGCTCTGGAAAGGCACAATTAGCGAAGGGCAAGCTTATTTGACACAGTTAACGAAAATTCGTTTGATCAAGCTGAGATTCCGCTGCTAAGTGCTCCAGCTCAAAGCCAGCCTTACCTAGACAATATAACTTTTTTTTATTATAATACAATAATAAAAATTGGTAAATCAGTTTATCCTTTCTGCCCAAAAAATTCATTTTCAAAAGGTTTAATGTAAATCTAACAAGAGGAAACTTATCCTGATATTAAACTGAATTTTCCACTGATTTTAGTATGGGCACTAAAGTCGGGATTGAAGTCATATACGAGGGCTGTATGATAAGTTTATTCTTTTTTTTCCCAAAAATGCATTTTCAAAAGTTTTAATTTAAATCCAACAAGAGAAAACTTATTCTGATATTAATTCTATTAATTAATTTTACTATGGGCTAGGGTCGGGATCGAAGTCAGGGCTGTATGATAAGGTTGAGACTCTTCGGGTGAAAGAATTTTTTTTTCTCAACACTTCTTAGCTTTACAGACCGGGGTGGAGCATAGCTTCATCAACAATCTTACTCCAGCTCACTCTCCCTCTCTCTCGCTTCTTCTTTCCAATTGGTTAAGTTCATCGTCTTCAGGTCTTCTTCGACGTCATCAATCCATCTCCTTTCTGGCCGGCCTCTTTTTACTCCTCCTATTGAACGTAGATATAATATAATACTAGATGATAGCTCCTTCTTTTGAATTATTTCGTTTGGCATTCATATAATGTGGCCAATCCATCTGTCCCCTGTGCTTTGAGGAACCTATCTTATTCGCACCACCAATCATATTTTCAATATCGTTGTTGTAGCGAATACGATATGTGCCGACTTGAAGTCAAACAGGACCGACAATTTATTTTTTTCTCATAATGCTTCTCTCGAATCCTAAAGATTCTCTAAAGAGCTGTTTTTTAGTGATAACCTTTTTTTTTAATCTCCTTTTCTCCTAACCTTCTCATGTCCAGCAACTTCTTTAGGTTTGAAAAAATTAAACAGTCGTTAGGTGCCAGATCTGCAGAGTATAGTGGGTGGGATAGATCTTCGAATAATGCCAGGTTACACCTTAGAGCCTTGGAAGATTTGTCGACACGGTCGCATAATTATCTCCAGTTTTTCCTATCTAAATTTGATATTCTGCAATCCTATTCAAAACTCTCATCTGTAAAATTTTTGATATATTGAGCGAGGAAAATAGAAAGAAATTCTTGTCTAGATTCCATAGCTACATCTTGTCATCTTGACATGGCGCCCACATCCGCGAGTGCATTTCTAAAAATCACAGCAACTCCTGAATTTAATATCGATTCAAAAAATTGTTTTTGAAGCCCATGATTAATAGCCACGGAACATAACCAATTTAGTGAACAGCTGCTGTCCTGCTTGGTTACACGCTGCCATTCTTAGTGATAAATTGATAAATCAGATCACATCAATTGGAACAGCAGCAGGAGCTCCTAGTGCCAGCAGGGCATTAGGCACTTTCTTTCACTCAGATGTTTTATATGCATTATAATAAAAACCAGTCCAGCGAAATTTTCTATTACGCCCTGTGGTTAGTCTAGCAGACTAGACGAGCTGCCATTGGCACCCAACAATAACCAAGTGAATGTAGCCACACCAAACCCATGATTAGTAGTCTAGACAAGCTCACTATATATGTCTATTTATGTTACTCCCAACAGGCAATTACTTTGGCAAAAACCTGCGAGGCCACAACAGAAATGCGTGAATGTCGCTCACCCAAAGATTGGTCGCTACTGGCGCTGCAAAATACACGCACTGGAAAATCACACTATCTGGTCATATGCCGCTGCCCGGATCACTTTAAAATGGGTAAGCATGCAGGCATTTAAAAAGAGTTAATAACATTGTAATTGCATATTAAATATAAAAATTTAATTTGCAGAAGGACCCATGGCGCATGATCAACCCACCTATGCCAGTGTGCCCGGCATAAGAGTCTTTGGCATGATGTGCGTTAAGCCTGGCTACTCGGTGCGTAAGCCCAGTGTACAACCGCCGAAGCGCTATCAGCTGCAAAAACCTTTCTATAGACCCGGCAGCCAACAGCCTAGCTTCATGGGTGGTGGACAATATACAGCGCAAAAGGACAGCTATGGTAGACCAAGCTATGGCAGTGGCAGCAATTCGGCCGGTTCTTCTGCTATTAGCGCCAACTATCAGCCAGATCAAAGCTATCAGGGCGGCGGCGGCAGCAGCTATCAATATCTTAACCGACCAGAGAGCACTCATACGCTCAATTCGCCCAATTTCCGGCCAGATCAGTTTTCGATTAACAGCTTTCCCGGCAGCAACTATGGACGTAATAATGAGCGTCGTGGAGATTCCCCAATTGAGGCAGCCAACGCAGAGGAAGCCGCTGTAAGCAGCAGCACGCAATCTAGTAGCTATGAGGAGGCGGCTCGCACCACACTACAAGCTGAGCTGAGTGAGTCGGTGGCAAAAATTAGCGAGCTGGCCACGCCCACAGAGCCACAGCCGCTGGAGGAGATGGAGCCTGAAGGTCGCAGCAAGCGTTCGCTGATGGGCGACGATGCGCCTGATTTTCCCTGGGATCGCGTCCTAGAGTTTGAACAGACCATAGTCTGGGACTAAAGCGTAAAATAAACTTTAGTAGTAAAATTTTAATAGCACAAAATTTCGAAAGAGCGAATTTTTGGATATACTGCAACCTACTGTGACTGAAGAAATATAGATGTGGCAAGGGGAGAGAGCGTGAAGAGAATAAGAATCTAGTGCTTCTGTCGACAGAACCACAAGAGAGTTTATAAAGGATTTTAAAACGTATTTAGCGCTAAGCACTTAAAATTTAGGCATTTTAAATGGCATATTTTCCCCAGGGCAGCTCCGCTCTATTTTAACTATTTATTTACAATTTTAAACGCAGCGACTAACGAATTGATTAAACAATTATGTGCAACGCGTCTGAATTAATTGTTTAATTAATTTGTTTTGCATTTAACGTAAACATGGCCTCAATGATTATTTTTTATTTATAAAGAAAAATAAAAAAGGAATAATTTATAACAAAACAAAAAAAAACATAGTTTAGGTGCAAATTACTTAAAAAGAATTAACACCGAGCAAATAAAAAAATTGCAAAAAAAAACGAAAGGATTTAAATTATAAAACTAAATTTAGTTGCTTATTTATGATTAGTTTTTAAGCTGCATTTACTAGTAGTTAAATTTTAAAAATTATTAAACAAAAAATTGGCAAATTAAATGAAACTATTTTGAAGTGACGATATTTTTGCCTAAGCAAATGTAATAAATTATTTATATATTTTAGTAAAATAAAACAAGGTATTTTTTTTTAAACTTTACGCGTAAATTTTAACGCATTTTTATAAACTCGAATCTTGATAAATTCCTTCAATTATACAACAAGGAATGTAAGAAAACCCCAAAGCAATATCAAAAACTATTCTTATCAAAATCTTAGGAAAAAAGTTTATAAATTATAAAGTAATATTGACAAACTTACCCAACATGTCGGCATTGACAATAATATTACAGCTGTACATAGGCGTGACCAAACGTTGTGGTTGGTTTTGGAAAGCTTGGCGACACGCCTCCTTCGCGGCTGTCAACACTTGACCTATAATCAGAACATACACAATTTAAAACAAATACTCTTCTAAGAAATTTATGCCACCAAACCCACCCGAAAAAGGCCCAAAGGCGCGCGCATTCAAGTCCTCGCCATCAGAGTGTACAGACCACTCCAGTACGGCAAAACACACTCCCTGCATAGGCTCTTCACACAGAGGTCCAGCGCCCGCAGTCAATTGAAATCCATTAACCAAAGAACTACTATAATCACGTCGAACATCAGCATGCTCAGTGGCACGCACTTCCGTATCAGAAGTCTTGGCATGAGACCAGAAATCTGATTGCTCGAAATCCGTAAGATTTAACAGTATATTAGTGCCACAATTGCGAGGACCCAAGGCCCAAATGCGTTCAACCAATTTATCGGCTGTTAGAGAGCTTAAGCCATGCAGTTCCAAATCCGCCAAGGCTGCAATGAGTTGTGCTTTTATTTGAGATAAGAGCGTAGTGAACTTCTCCGAGAGCAAAGTGTTGCGAGCAGTGCCAAATAGCTCCTTAAAAAATAGAGATAAGCAACATGTTATAATCAAGTTCTAAAAATTAAACTAAGCAGCTCAACTTACCTTGAAAAAGTTAGCGTGCTTCTCCAGCAATTCCACAGCTGCAGCAGGCAGCGGGAGCGCAATAATTCTCAATGTGCCCAATTTATTGAGTGTCTGTTGCGTGACAATTTTCTTACTTATATCCTTATCCTCCGCTGTCTTTACTATAGCCTCATTTACCATATCCACGGTGGATGCAGGCACAATAGTTTCTCTAAATGATACAATAGGCTTGGACACGTTCACCTTGATCTTGGCATAGCTGTGCTCAAGATCATACACACATTTCTCCACATGTACCTCACCCAATGTGGTAATTACGTGTTCACCTGTGGGCGCTATAGATACTTGTACACAGGCGTCAGCCTGATTAAGCAACTTTAGACCCTTAACCAACTTGTGCATGTCTTGCGGTTGGACCGGTTCAATTGCTACACGGAGTATGGGTGTAGCCATAATGCTCAGCTCACTAAAGGATGTGCAGTAAAGCGTATTGCTGAGTGTAGCCGTCTTAACTATATCAGCTTCCAAGCCACCAATTCCGACAATATTTCCCGCTGGAACTTCATCCAACAGCTGCAGTTCACCACCCATAAAAAGATAAAGATCTCCAATAGTAACTGTTGTGGCATAGGGCGCTTCATCGGGCAAACAATGTTTGGGCTGACGTGGATCGTGCTTAGGCGTTAGATTATACAGCTTCATGCCGCGTCGTAGTGTGCCACTAAAGACGCGCGCAAAGGCTACGAATACAAAGTCATTTTTTTCCACCTCGGCAATGGCTTCTGCCTCAACGGGCTTCTCACTTGTTGTCTGAGCTGTGCTCAGCTGTTCTACGCCTTCAGTTAGTTGAGCCAGTGCTGCCTGTTCGCTTAACTGTTTGCGCTCTTCGATGCGCCGACGTACTTCATCCCTACGCTGCTGCAGTTCCAAATCATTTAGTCGTTTGGGTTGATTTTGTGGCAGTTGAGCGACATGCACTGGCACCATCTTGGACACAAATACAATAATATCAGAACTTTGTTTGTTGCAGCTCTTAAAGCTATCCTTTAACAACAAAGTTTCGGCAGGCAACGTATTCAGTTCAACGTTAGCTGGATAAAGCAGCCTTTGAGCGCGCTCATCGGTAATGTTGTTTGGAGGTGGCACATGGCGCACAACCATCTCTAAAATGCTTTGGTCAATGGGCAGCCATTGACTAAAGACTGCCTTAAGTATTACTCTGGGGTTGGATTGACGCAAATCACGTGCCTGCAATGTTATGCCCAATTTCTCTGCTATGCCTCGATATTTTTCCTTATCCCTGCGCACCAAAGTAGTGTCATATAAACTCCAAATGTTTTCCAGCACAAACTGCACAAACATGGGCTTCTTGGCCTTTTCTTGCGCACCTGGTAGAACGCACTTTTTCTTGTTATTATAGAAAAAGTCGCCCCAGAGCACTTGCTCCAGTTCCGCACGTGACATTTGTAAACGTTCCGCATAGGTAGCCGCAAAGTCAGCTACAGAAAAGCCCCAGCCATCAAGGGCGGAGCTAAAGACAACATTTCCAGCTGCTGGCGAGAAATACAGCTCCGAGTCATCTACTTCCTCCAAAGCTGACTCATAGTTGTCTTTTTTGGTAATATCCTCCTTAGACAGCACATCGGATGCAAAAATACTGCCCAAAACTGCATTAACCTGTTCCAGCACTTGCGTTAGATGAACGTAAGCATCTAGTGGCGTCATCTGCATATTATACATCAAGCGATCCAGTTTGTTGAGCACTAGCACGGGCTTAAGCTGTTCTTCATATATTTGCTTTAAACAGGCGCGAGTTTGTGGACCCACGCCCTCAACCACATCGACCACAACTATGGCACCATCACAAAGACGCACTGCAGTTGACACCTCGCTGGAAAAGTCGACATGACCAGGTGAGTCTATTAAATTAATCAAGTAATCATTTTGCTCTATGCCGCCTTTGTAGTATAAAGAAATGCTGCTGCTTTTCATAGTAATGCCACGTTCCTGTTCATCCTGACGATTATCCATGTAGCGCAGATGACCGGCCATACGCTGTGAAATAATGCCATTGCTAGCCACCAACGAATCGGCTAGCGTCGTTTTGCCATGATCCACATGAGCGAGAATACAAATGTTTCGAACGTTTAGCTGCTGTTTTTGCAGCATTGCAAGATCACTAGCGTCTACTACTGGCATTTTGTATGGTTATTAATCCTTTAAGCGTCGTTTTCCAATTGAGCGAAATAAAGCCGCGTTGTAAACAAAATAAACTTGCACGCGGTGTATTTCGTGAGCGAACGCAACAATTGCGAACAGCTGATTACGAATTTCACAAATGAACCAGTCTAGTTTCACAACAGTTCCAATTGGGAACAGCTGACGGCCAATAGTTCATATGCACTAGCCAAGTTATGAACCAGCTTGAATTTTGCTAACTAAAAACTAATTTCAAATTAATAGAAACAAAACAATTTAATTTTAAACGTTTAACGCTTGTTTTATTTAATGAAGGCAAATTGCGAAGTATAAAAAAGGCATTTCGATAATAAATTAAAACGTTATCTATGAACTTTAGGCTTGTTTAAGTATTACACGGCTCAGGTAATGCGACTGGAGTTTACTTAATAGCGCAATTGGCCAATTTGCTAGTTAATTGCTCGCCTTCCGCCGTAAGCAAAAAGTTATCCTTCCACACGGCCACGCCCTCAGCATTGGTCTTTAAGTCCACAGAGAGCTTTTCCCATACTTTCTTTTTTGGATTGAGCTGCTCGTCTGGGGTGCCACTATAACCTTCAAAAGCCAAACGACTACCAGCCGCTGCCTTAGCCGGCACTATAATCGGCTCAACAACAGTGTGATCCGCACTAGAATTGACAGTTTGTTAGAATGCACGAAATTAATTTCAAAAGACCACACTTACTTGGATGTGCACAAGACCATGCCCTCAGATAGAATACCACGCATTTTTGAAGGTTTCAAGTTGCACAGCACGGCCACTAGTCTTTGATCCAACTCTTCCACAGTCACAAACTTAACCAAACCGCTGATAATAGTGCGGGGCTGTGCCTCCGCTAAATCAATTTTAAGCACATAAAGCGTATCAGCATCAGGATGGCGTGCCACTTCAATCACTTTGCCCACACGTATATCAAGGCGATGTGGGGCATCTTCATCTAGAGCACCTGCGGCAAGTGCAGCGCCAGCCTTAACTTTAGCAGGTGGCGGATAAGCGGCGGCACTTAGTTTTCTAAAAAAACCATGCATATAAATAGAAATCTTTGATAACCTTTTATATGCGAGCTTTACTTACTGCAGTTCAGGCTGCTCGAATGTCTTGCGAATTGGATCCAACAAGCGATTCATATATTTCTCCACAGTGGTCTTCAAATCACCTGGGTGCAGCTTGTTATCAGCATAATATTGCTCTAAGTCGGCAAATTTATGGAAAGTAATATCACCGCCGTTATCAGCTGGGCGATTGATTTCAAAGCCTTCGCCTTCTTTAAAAAGTGAAAAGAGCACATGCTTAACAAACGAAAGCAATCCATTGTCGGCTATGTTGCCAGGTTCGCAGAAAGCCTTCTTTAACTTCTTTTTAACATTGGCTGGTGAGTCCAGTAAATCAATTTTGGAGTCTTCTTCCGAGGACGACATTTTGCCACCAGCCAAACCGGGAACTGTAAAAGGGTAAATGGTAAAATGGAGTCCAAACAACATTTTATTGTGTCATAAATTGTCTGTGAATGAGTCATAACTTACCCATTGGATTCATAAAGTGTATGCGCTTTTCGTAGCCTAGCTGCGGCAAGTACTTCTCCGAGAACGTGAATATCTTACGCTGATCCACACCACCAAATTGTGCATCCACTTTTAAATACTCTTCATCTAATGCCTGCAAACCTGGATAAAGCAGGCCAGACAATAAGGGATACTCCACCTGTTTGACCACCTCTGCGCCGGCTTTCTTGGCATCATGCTGCGTAACCACAGAGCTAAGTTTGTACACATCCAGGGTATATTCTTTAGACAGCTGATAGTCAGTGCCTTTAACGAACTTAAGTTTTTCCAAAGGCACACCAATAGAGCTCAACATGGCTTTAATAACCTGCTCGTAATACTGTGTGCGTAGCTGAAGCAGCGACCACGGCGCCTTCATGTTATCCAAATAGGCATGGAGATCAGCAAATAGTATGGTTACCTCGCAGCCTGCCTTGAGGAAATCCGCAATTTTGGACATAGGTACAAAGTAGGCCACATGTGGTTTGCCTGTCGTAGCAGTACCCCAGTAGATTTTCAAATCACGTTCTTGGAGTATTTTATTGAGCTTGTCTTCGCCAAGAGTTTCTTGCAAATTGCGCGTTATAAGCTGCCTTTTTTCCTCCGGCGTTAGTTCAACCATTTTTAAGCAGGTAATCTTTAATATTTGAAAATAAATTAAATACGCAAGCTGCACGCTTTTTGCGAAATTTGTGACACGAAAGAGGAAGACAAAATGCATGGTTGGCAAATCAGCTGTTGGAATCCGTTTTTAACATAAATAATCTGGCAGCACTGCCAACAGCTGATTGTTGTAAACAAAAATTGCACCGGCTGAATTGCAATTGGTTTAGTTGTGACTCTCAATTAAAATGTTTTGTATAAAAAGAAAAACATTATTGCATTTTGTCAAGAGCCACTGCATTGGTCCCTCAAAGCGTTTAACTCACAGTGAGGTGCGCGTACGTTTTGCTCCCAGTCCCACGGGCCATTTGCATCTAGGTGGTTTACGCACGGCTTTGTACAATTATCTATTTGCTCGACATCAGCGCGGAAAGTTTTTGCTGCGCATTGAAGACACAGATCAAACGCGTCTAGTGCCTGGCGCCACGGAGCGTTTAATTGAAGATCTACTCTGGGCAGGCATTGAAATTGACGAGGGACCAGGCTTTGGTGGTGCCTATGGTCCGTATATACAAAGTCAGCGGCAGGACTTGTATAGGTACATAAAATGACCATATTAATAGTCAGTAACATTATATAGTTTTCTATTTCAGCAAGGCAGTGCAACAGCTGCTGGACAATGGCACGGCCTATCGCTGCTTTTGCACAGAACGTCGTCTGGAACTCTTACGTAAGGAGGCCGCACGCACAAGGCAAATACCACGTTATGATAACAAATGTCGACACCTGACGCCATCTCAACTTGAGCCTTTGCTAGCATCTGGCACACCCTACTGCATTCGCTTTAAACTAACTGAGCATGAGGAACCTTTACAGGATCTTATCTACGGCAGCGTTCAGCACAATGTTAGCGACAATGAAGGCGATCCAGTCATAATGAAAAGCGATCAATTTCCTACTTATCATTTTGCCAATGTAGTAGACGATCATTTAATGGGCATAACCCATGTTTTGCGCGGCGTGGAGTGGCAAATATCTACCACAAAGCATTTGCTTCTATACAAGTAAGTGAAAAGTTTTATAAACGGAGAAACCTTTATATGAAACACTTTATACACAGAGCCTTTGGCTGGCAGCCACCACAGTTTGGTCACTTACCGCTTTTAGTCAATGCGGATGGCACAAAACTTAGCAAGCGACAAGGTGACATTGGCATAGAGTATTTTCGTAATAAGGGCTACTTTCCCCTGGCTCTGCTAAACTATGTAGTATCGGCGGGCGGTGGTTTTGAACACACTCCAACAAAGAAGTTGACGCTCAGCGGAATGAATGACCTGGCGCAGAAGTTTAATATTCAGCACGTTAATGCGCATCCAAGTCGCTTAAATCCGGAACTGCTGGATGACTTTAATCGGCTTGAGATCTTACAAAGGTTTGAGAACAAGTCAACGAGGCAAGAGCTGATAGCACATGTTCAGCAGCTTGTTAAGGAGGCTTTTCCCGAGCAGTGAGTATAACAAAATACCTAAAAATTCTTACACTGATGACTCATGTTTCTTTTACAGTTCAAACTTGGATTTAGAGGAGCATCACGTAGAAGACGTCTTAGGCTGGGCTTCGAAGCGCCTTAATCGACTTCAAGATTTGGTTAGCAGCAAACTAAGCTTTCTTTGGGTTAAACCAAAGAATATAGTGCCCAATAATTTGTCCGCAGCTCAGCTGCAGCATTTGTTAAAGGAACTCAACAAACTAGAAGACTTTAGCAAAGAGCACTTAAATGAAACTCTGAAAACCATAGCTCAAGAGCAGGGTCTTAAGTTTCCGGCCTTGATGAAATCACTGCGCGCTGCTTTAAGCGGTCTTAAGGAAGGTCCTGGTGTAGCCGAAATGATGGAAATACTAGGCAAGCGCGTTGTTACAAGTCGTCTTAGTGAGGTGCTGCAAAACGTACAATCCACAAAGCAAAAACTACAAGTTTAATTAGGTTTATTTGATTTCACAAAGAGACTTGTTAGCATATTTAAGTAAGATTAAAACGTTATATTTTGAGATTAAATTTAAGTTTTGAATAATGAGTAAATACATTTAGGCGTACCTTTGGTATGCCAACAAACTGAAACTCTACGTTTCGGATAATATTTTGGCAATTCTTGCTACGTTAAGCACCACTCCTAAACATATGCATATAACTTTATTTATCTATTACTAACATCGCTTAACTAAAGTCGCGATTGGTCAATACTATAGGCGCCACCAAGCTCCAGCCATAGATGAAAACTCCCAGCCAGCTGGATATGATTTTAACCCACATGGAAGCCTCATTGCCATTGAATAGTTCTATGTCCGAGTTGGGCCTGTAGGGTAGAGCGAAAATTAATTAAATACATCCTAAGCAGTCGCTGGACATGTAACTTACTTATACCAGTTGGTCAGAGTCATCATGATATAGAGCGAAGCGCAGACAAAAACCAGATGAAACATGGACCAGGAATAAGTGACGCCTTCAGCTTCATTGTCAGTACTCGGTTTGCCATCGGCATTGCCCGTCTCTGTGTCTGATAAAGCTTCTGTTAAAACTATATTAGTTGCAATTGGATTTTTCACACAGTTTCGTTCAAGAGTAACCCAAAAACCAAACCAAAGTGCGTGGCGGTTAGTTTGTTAGTTGCGTATAAAAAGTAAAAAATACATATGTACAACAAAAAAATATAAAAAGATTAAAAATATTAGCCAGATTACAGCAAATACAAGTGAAATGAAAAGTGTGGATTGTGTTGCCAATTAAATGAAGGTGGAACATGAAACTGTGGAACGTGTTGAGAGATAACCTAAACTTACCTCGTTTCTCGCTTTGGTCATTGTTTATCTTGGAAACTTCTACGGCCGAGTTAATGCAGCTGTAGAGTATGCACAGTAACCAGACAACTAGGCCAATAATGTTGGTTGTATCAAAAGTAACCTTGGAATTTTGAGTAGGCGGAGCAATTGTAGTATTGGCCACGCCATCCATGTGTCCAAACATTCCCGGATTGCAAGCTTTTTCTGTGCATATAAAGTATAAATAAAATTAGCCATATGTATAGGTTTCTACGAGTAGTATAAATGTACCCGGATTATTAGCGACGGCAGACCAGGTCAGATAGACAGTGTAGAGCATAACCAAAGAACTTTGCAAAAGACCAGAATGTGGAAGACGTTCCTGTACTGCAGGCAGCACAGACAAGACGCTAATTATCAGGCAGAATATAAGATTAATAGAGATGAAGAACTTGTTGATGCCGCAGCCGGAAGCCTACAAAGAAAATATATAGATAAGACGAACAGAATCTTATTGAACCAATAAAACTTACCGTCGTAAAGTAAATATAAAGCAAAGTAATGCCCGTTAGCGATAGGATGTATGCAGTAATAGTCACGCCCGCCAGTGCATAATAATATCCACGATTATTTTCAGCATTCTCTACAAGTTTGAAGGGATATGTTAATTAAATAAATCCCAATGACGCACTTATGACTCACCAATCCAATTCTCTGCTACGCTATGTGCAAAATCCACAATAATGACAAGTTGTACCAATATGAAAGCCAAGCCGCCTATCAAACCAATCCACATCATGGCCGGTCCGAAGGAACCATCCGGTATGAATATAGCGCCAATGGCAGCTCCGAAACATATTAGAAACTTAAGTGGCCAAAACTCATTTTGTATATGAGAACGAGGATCACGTGAGCTTCTTACGCCCATCATAATAAGAGCCATTAAAGTGAAGAAGCAAGCCATACCAAAGCACAGACGATATACTGCCATGTAGCCAAGCGCGTACTCACAATCTACTTGAAGAGATCCACCCGAGAAAGTCTCTACAGCTCTAGAGCTATACGTAGACGTCGAATTTATACAAAACGGTAGCTTTTTGAGGGTGTCCTGCAAACCCGGTGAGAGTGCAATGGCGCCCAGGACCGTTCCAACAAGCAGCATAAAAGCATACATAAAACGCGAGGAGGAAGAGTTCTTGCAACTAGGGCAGGCGGAGCAGCACATGCTGGCCGCCGTGCCAGTGCAGCAAAGAGCGCACTAAAAATCATGAAAAAAAACCATACAAAATTGAATTAAAAAAGGAAACATATGGAAGACACTTGTAAAACAAAGAGGTGGCCTTTTATTGATTTATAACAAAGCCTTATAACTTGGGATATGCGCAGTATGTTAAAATGAGCTATAAATAGGGTTTCTTTACTAACCTGAGCCGCTGAACATAGTCCCAATGCAGCTCCCATTTTTTAATTGCTCAGCGACTTATTTATAAATTTTATTTTTGTTAAATTAAGCACCAAAACAAAACCAAAACGGCAATATTTGCTTTGTTTTGACTGTGGAGCAGTGAAAATTGATGGCAAGTGTTGCGAACAACTGCTCAAGGAACCTGTCTAGTGTTCAATAATGACTCAACTTTTAGTAATTTGGTACCTTTTATTAACGATGTGGCAGCACTACATGCTAGTTTTTGACTCTTGTGGCAATTTTAAATATTTGTAACAGCTAAAAAAGTTAAGTGTAAAATAAATACTTTTTTAATAGCTATTTATTTTGCTCTAAATTTTAACGGCTTTATAGCCTATATCATTAATATTTGATGGAGTCGAATAAAGATATTTATCTTGGCAATTGAAAATATTTGTAAATCGATGATAAAGATGTATTGTGGCGCGAAAATTTGTATTTCAATTTAAATCAGAACTGCACAAATAAAAAGTTTAAACAAATCTCTTGTTAGACTTTGAGATGTATTTTTAATTTTCATAAACTTGCTTTTTAAGCATAATATTTGGCAAATAATTATGAGCTAAGATGTTAAGATTTATTTTAATAGGAAGTAATTTGTAATCATAAGAAAATTGTATCTTTTAATATTTTACTTCTTCCAACAATAAAAAACAATCCTGTTCGTATTTATTTTTAAGAAACATTTTTATTATTATTTTATTTTTCTTAATATTATTAGCTCGTTTAGGGCTGTGATCAAAAGCTTAAGCTGTAGATATTCTTAAAAACTCTAAACTGTACTGTCAGATATAAGATAATTAAAGTATGCTTTAAAAAAATATATATATAAGAGTAATTATACTATATTATAAAAAAAGATACGTCTACGTGGGTGAATAAGTTGTTTTGGGATGTCGTATGGAAAACAAAACGTTTTGCAACTAAAGTTGGTAAAACAAAAAAAAAAGTAATTTCTCACTGTTAATAAATCGAATGAATTCAAGGCTTGAAGTTATCGCCCAGCTCGATAGACTGCTTGCTCGATAAACCCACACAGTCGATACATTTTGTACACAGCCCTATCTAGCTCTACTCCATTCTTTGTTTTTCGTGTGCGCGCATTCTGAAATTTTCCTTCATCGAATCAAGTAGACCGTTTTTCGTTTTGCGGTGCATTTTTTGAACAGTAGTGGTGAGTCTGCTACTCCGTCGTCTCTGTGTGTGTGCGTGTTGGTTCGTTCGTTGGTGCCCGTGTGTATATATACTTCTATATATGTGTGTGTGCATTTGAACAAGGAAAAGTGTGAAGAATCTGTTACAAAGCCGAAAAGCAAAGAAAGTGCAAATTCGCAACTTACACAAAAACAAAAGAAAAAAAAAAAAAAACAAAATAAATATAAATTAAATAAATTGTCCATTTATAAAAGAAAACAATAAATATGGCAACTGAAGTGAGCCAAATACCCGCTGAGGAAACGCCTGCCGTGGCGACCACAGAAAATGCTGCCACTGAGCAAGCGGAAAAACCTGCTGGCGAGCCTGCGGCTGCTGCCGTTGCTGTGACAGAGAACGCTGCTGCCGCTAACAACGCCCAAGACAACAAAGAGGATGCAGCAAAGGCGTCGGCATCCGCCGACGGTGGCGATGCCAAAAAAGATGGAGAAGCAAATGCTGCTGCCGCCGCGCCCGTAAAGTCAGAAGCGCCCGCACAAAAATTCAATGTGCACAAGACCAATTTTGACAAGGATACGATCTATTTGTATCAGTTTTCTCGCACTCCATTGCTGCCATCGCTTTCACCATATTGCTTGAAAGTGGAGACTTGGCTGCGCCTAGTGGGACTCAAGTACGAGGTAAGAGATCGTTAGCTGCTAAACGAACGTTATTTTTTTTTTTATAATTTGAATTTCCCAGATCCAATGAAACATATTTTTCATGCGGGTTTTTCAACGTTTTCCCTTTACATACATTTTTGCGGTACAGATTTTTTTCCAGCAGCGCTGCTCTATTCCTGCGCATACACACACGCACACAAATACAGGAATACAAAAAACCGCCATGATTGTGTGCTAAGCCTGTGACCTGCCCGCGCACCGCGCCCTATGGCCCACACGCTAAAAAGGGATACATTTAGCATTGCCTTTCCTTTCTGTCCTGCTCGCACACATACATGCACGCGACGCTTCCAATGCTCTGTATGCATGTACGTGTGTGTATGTGTGTGTGTGCGTGTTGTTGTTGCTTGCTATGTATATGAACCTGTAGCGAGCATGCTGCTAGGCGTATTGTTGCTGGATTTTATTCCTGCTCTTGTATGTTGAGGAGCGTGCATGTCTCCCGTCTTGCTGAATATATGTATATTTTTAAATGTGTGTGTGTGTGTGTCTACATAAAACAGCGTATACATAAAATTTGTGTGTGCGTCGACGCCAACGCTGCGCTGCTATCCAATGCTCTCATAAAGTTTTGCTTTTTAGCTCCCCCAAACGAAGTCGTGCTTTAAAATTTGCACTTGGCGCTCTCTCTCGCTGGCTCGCTCTTGCCCATGCACTAAGCTCCCATTTCTGCTCTTTGTCTTTGTTGCTGTTGCAGCAGCCGTTTATGTAGTATTTTTTTTTTTGCCTTGCACAAATTCCAAGCTGCTGCGGCTACTGCTGCTGTCGTTGTACCCGTTTGTAATTGCTTTTAATAAAAATTGATGTAGTTGCTGCTGTTGTTGTTGTTCTTAATGCCAGCCAGCTACAGCTTCAAAAATAACTTCAAGTCGTTGTCGACACAGCCCCAAGAAGAAACCCCAAAGAAGAAACCGCCTGCGTCGCCTCGCCGCACCGCACCGCACCTTATCGCACTCTACTCGTTAAGTAGCTGTAATGGGCTAGACAAATGCCTGCGACTGTCAACGCTGCCGTCGCGTCGCACCAAAACGGCTTTAAAGCGCGCGATGCGGTTTGCATATTTTCATATTTTATTATATGGATGGAAAAGTCGACGCCGCCGCCGTTGCTGTTGCCGCATATGTGTACTATGAATGGTTGCGCTTTCAGAAATGGGTGCGGTCACCCGCACAACCAGCTCTCTAGCGACGCAATTGTTGTTTAATCTTATTAATTACATTGGTTAATGAAAAATGTGTCAGCCCTTGGATAGTGAGTAGGAGGGGGTAGCAGCAAAGAGAATGGAATGTTAATTGATGTGTGTGTGTGTGTGTGTGTGCTGCTCAAGTAGTCTAGTGTGCATGCAGTTGATCTAAGAGATGCCAATGCTGATAATGCAGCCAACAGCTACCCATATGCTTTAGCCAGTGGCGTAAGCAGAAGGCTGCGCACTGCAGCGCCTTACTACTCAGTCAGTCAGCTAACAGTTACCAATGAATTAAATTTTGAAACCCCAAAAAATGTTTGCCTTAGCTGCCACTGTGCCATCAACTTATGAAATTGATTTATAGCCGCCAAACGTCGTTTACTTTTTACACTCACTGTAAAAGCAATTGCATTTTACTTGCTGTTGGTATTTGTGGGCGCCCCAAAAATTTGTTGCAGCTTAGGCAGCAATTATGATTGACAGCCGTTCGACAGTCAGCCCGCAGCTGTATTAAAAAAAAAATTACAACTACTTTCCTTTTTGTTCCGCTTTGATAAGAGTTCAACAAACTGCATTTTGGACCTTTGACATTTTCATTAATCAACACACAAACGCACACACATAAAGAAGCAGCATAAGCAGAAGCGCAGCAAAAACGACTCACCAAATGAGCGAACGATTGTGATTGTGTGTGCGTGTGTGTGTGTCTCTCTTTTTTTCTGCCTTTGCCTGCTCATCGATTGCAACGCTGCATTGAAACTGTGTTGTTGTATGCGCGTGCTCCTTTTTACACATTTTTTGTTGTTTTTGTTGATATTGTAAACGCATTGCATTGCCGTTTGTATACATTATCAGTTATGCATTTTGCCTTAACTAAAGTAAACAATTATTCTTTGGCGTTGCGGCATCTGTTAATACAATACACATACTTTTTTTTTCCACTACCAAGAAGCGCTGCGGCGCCTTGAGGTCCAACAGACGTGCCAAGCCATTAACAGCAACAATAAAAACAACAAATGCGACTGGCTGGCTTGCACATTAGGCTGTGCCCGCATAGTTTGCATACCAAAGTGACGGCTGTTGTTTTTTTTTATTTATTGTGCAATTAATTCACTTTTCTCGAATATGCATTACAAATAAAGCCAGTTGTGTACATTATATGCATAAATATCAGTTCATTTGTATATTGCGTATGACAAAAACAACAAGCATTTAAGGGCGCAACAAAAGCAAATACAGCACTCCTTCTCATAAACATTCAAATGCGCGCCCATACCGCTATTGAATAGCCAGCATTACCAGCTCAAAAGTTGAACAAGCTAGTCTGGCAACGCTGCGCATACGCGCGCTCATTGCTCAGCGCTGCTCGTTGCAACTGTACAAGTGCCGACTTTATGTGCATGCGTGTGAGTGGAGTTTTTCAAATGCAGTCAAACGTTGTCGCTGCTATTGTTTTAGGTTTTTTTTGTTGTTATTTTAATTAATAGCCGCATATTTGCATTATTGAGCGCTCTAGAACAAAAGCACACACGCACATACATACATACATATATAAAACGACAACACATTAACACATAGTGTGTCAAGCCGCAGTCCAAGTTGCAGCCTTTGTTCTTGTTATTGCTGTTACTCATTCGTTGTCGTCGTCGCTCACTGCAACTCTCTCGAGTTGTTGCTGCAGGGTGTGGATTTCTACACACACACACATACAGCATAATTGCATGTTGTTTTTGTGTTTGTATTTCGCATGCAACAACAACAACAGCTACACAGCTTTATGCCTCTGGCTTGGCTGGCAATTTTGCCGTTTGTTGTCGTTGCTTTTTGACATGCCTCAATTTTCGTTTTTTGTTGTAGTTGCCAACGCAAAAGAACGAACTCTACACTGCGCGAAAATTGAGCTTGCCGCGTTTCCCCTGACGCTGCAGCCTAATTGGCATAATGATTTAATAAAAAATAAACATTTGCATTGTGTTGCCGACAATGCGTCGCCTTTGCTGTTACTGCCACTGCTGTTGGCGACAGTAATGCAATGGATGGGGCACTACTTCCATTTTGAGCAAGCACGACAACAACAGCAACAACAAAAACAACACGTACATCATCAAGCAGCCTTTTTGTGGATCATTGGAATTAAATGTGGCGTCGGCGGCGGCGGCGGCAACCCGACGACTCCACCCTTTTCAGCCTGGGCCACGATGATGATGCTGCCGCCGCCGCTGTCTCTTCCGCTGTTGCTGCTGGAAACCAAAATCTCTCCGAAAATGTCTCTCTTTGCGTGCTAGTCTGCCTGCCTGTGAGTGTGCGTGTGTGTGTGTGTGTGTGTGCAACCACACCCTGCCTGCCTGTCTAGCAGCGCGCGAAAGCATAAAATATGCGCGCGCTCTTTTGTTGTGGACACAACAAAAGCAAAAGCAACACAAAATTTCTAATTAGAAAATTGTGCATACAAAATATGAGAGCGACCAACCGGACATAACTGTCACTTCTTCTATATACAATATTTTTCTTTTTTTATAACGGTTAAATGCATGTACCTTTGTACACGTACACATTGGAAAGCCAGGCGCACTGGAAGCATATGTCAAATTCAAATAGCGGCAATTGGAAGTCGCAACGACGCCGGCAGCGCACGCCGCTGTGCTGTGCGTTCGTGTGTGTAATTTTACAAGCAGCTGTGTATGTGTGTGTGTGCGTGTGAGCACGCTCTAGTGGGGGTAGTTGGGTGTTGGTTCGGTTTTTTTTTTTGGTACAGCTTTTGTATGCTCGGCATAGTGGTTGTTTGGCTATGCTCCGTACAGCGGCAGGCAGTAGCATCTCTACCCGACTTGCTCCATATAACACCGAGCGCTGTACATACATAAGATTATTCATACCCATCATTTGATAGCTATATATGGACAGTGGCATATATAGCGGTATGTATGTATGTCATGAGAGCCATCTATCGGCCGGATTTAAAAGAGTGCCCGTGCCCAGCAACTACTTGGCTAGGCTATACCGCTGATTGAACTACATTACAAGAGCATTAGTCATTCACACACTCATCTCTGTTTATAAATATACAAACGGTATGTTTGTATGTACATATAAACAGTCCGATTGGGTAGGAATGCGAGATATTTACCATATCAACACGACTACAGTTTACCATATACTATATATACATTAAGATTCCTTGAGTTATGCAGCCCCACCCACCCACTTAAAAAATTACTCAACTTATATACTCATTGTAATATGTGTGATTTTCTTGTTGTAAATTTTTACAGAATGTTGATCATAAAATGCGTTTCCGTTCCAAGAAAGGTCAATTGCCTTTCATTGAGCTGAATGGCGAGGAAATTGCCGACTCAGCTATTATCATCAAGGAGCTGTCAGCCAAGTACGATAAGAACTTGGATGCCGGTCTGACAGCCGAACAGCGTAATGTTTCGTATGCAACCATTGCCATGCTGGAGAATCATCTCATTTGGATCATCTTCTACTGGCGTGCCAAATATCCGGATAATGTGCTCAAGGGCTATAAAGTCAATTTGCAGCATGCTCTGGGTCTGCGTTTACCCAATTCCATTTTGAATTTCTTCTTTAAGATAACATTCGGTCGCAAGGTAAATTATATTTAAACAACTATACATACGTAGATTTCCAAGTTCTCACTTAGTTCCAGTAAATTTAACTTTAGTTATGTGTTGGTTTTTATATTTGTGGAGCCAGCAATTTGAGGAGCTCCCTTGTTTATGTTATGACTTTTGCGTTCTAATGATTCAGTAATATAAATAAACAGGGAGCTCTGCATATTATATTGCGCATTCACAGTAAAAACCAAGCCCACATGTGTATACTTAGATCAAATTTTAAACTGACACATGCATATTGATTGAATCATAAACCATGAATCGTCTCAATTGTCACTTTTGTTTATAGTTAGAATATTTATTCGATTCCAAACATAGATCATATAACCCAATCAAAAAAAAAAAATGACCGTTGTCATCACTAACTCTTGCATGGTTTTTCTCTTTTTCTTTTTATGTTTATAATATGTTCCTTTGTATATGTATGGTTTTTACTGCTAACTCTGTGTATGTGTAACACTCCTAACACGCCCCTGGTTGTGCATCCCGAATTTTGTTTATCATAAAAAAAAAAAAATATTCTGCAAATTTGGCAACATTTTCAAAACAACAAGTGGTTCCAGGGTACGAAAAAGCTCAAGGCGCATGGCATTGGTGTGCACAGCGCCGAAGAGATCGAGGAGTTTGGCAAGAACGATCTGAAGGTGCTTAGTGAGATGCTGGACTGTAAGCCATTCTTCTTCGGTGATGAACCAACTACATTGGACGTAGTTGCCTTTGCAGTACTGTCACAGTTGCACTATCTCTCCAAGGATATTGCGTATCCTTTGCGCGATTTTATGACTGAAAAGTGTCCAAATCTGATTGGACATGTTTCACGTATGAAGGAGAAATGCTTCCCCGACTGGGATGAGATCTGCACGAAGCTGGATCTGAATGCGCACATTCCCAAGCCAGAGTGAGTTCGAATTGATTAATATGAGTTGTAAAATGTATTAATTTATTATTTAACGCATGCAGACCAGAGACCAAGGAAGGCAAGGAAGGTGGCGAGCAAGAGAAATCAAACGAGCAGGAGGGCGCTGAAGGCGATAAGATTGAAAAGGAATTGGAGAAGGACAAGGTATGTATGGCAGCTGTTCTATACAAAATGTCAAGTTTTAAATAAAGTTGAGAAGTTAAAATTTTTATCAAGAACTGGAAAACACAGTTTAAAGCCGAATTTATTTTGATACATTTAAAAAAAAGTATCAAAAGAGAACCCAACTTTATGTTTTGACTTGGCTATTCTCTTTTTTCAAGTCCTCAACTAATAACTTTTTCTTTTAAATTTTACAGTCGAACGAGAAGGAATCAACTGAGGAGAACAAAGAAAAGGAAGAGACAAAGTAAAGCGCCGTTAGTTATATATAAAGGAACACTCACACACCCACATACATATATATATATATATATATACAAATATATATATATACATAGTACACACTATATAGTAAGGCGCTATATAGCTAAGCGCTGCGCTCACATATAAGCATTCAACAAGAAAACAAACAGCAAAAAATCAAGCATTCATTTAAAACATAGGACAACTGTAAAGCAAACACAGGCAGTCAAAGAAAGAAAAAAAACTGCAACTTTAAGATCCACTTAAAAACAAGAAAAACTAAAAAAAAAAAACGTATATACAATAACGTAACTTAAAACTTTGGACATCTTTTTTTATATATATACACAATGACGTTTGTATTACAAGAACAAATGAAAAAAGAACGTAAAACAAAAACATTTAGTATAAAATTATAAAAGTTTATACGTATAAATATTAAGGAGAAAAAAAATTTATAAAAATTAGTTAAAGAACTCAACAAAATGAAATGAATTCACATACAAGTGAAAAGTGAGCGAGGTGTAGAGCAACATACAATACGCATTAACCGATAGTTTTCATTAAACAAAACAAAAATTAAAAAATAAAATACAAAAACGCAAAACCAATCTATATTATACACCTACACCAATACTCACTCACTCACACACATGCAGCCATGTAAGCATACACAACCACATACACAGCATAAGCAGCAAACATTGAAACGCGATGGTATTGTTTACTCTTCCAAAATTTATTAAGCTTAAAGTAATTGGGGAAAAGTTTATATGAGCGTAGAAATGAAAAAGGATATATATGTAGTAATTATAATGACAATGTCGCTGATGAAAGTAGGGATGAGAATGAGGATGATAAGGATGATAGCTAGAGACGGACGCTGAAAGTAATTAAGTTTATTTTTTATAAATATATGATTGCAAATAGTAATTTTTTATTCATGTGTGCAAATAATTAAAAAAAACAAAAAGCAAAGAAAACTCTTTATTACTTATAATTATATACGCCCCTATACATAAACATTTGTATAAAAAAAACGACATTAAAAATTGTATGTTGGTTTTTTTTTTTTCTTCTAATTATTACAAGTCTGTTATAATTTTTCGCATACTTATTTTTCGTATGAAATGCTCAGCGTTGCTTAATATGTTTTTATATGCCTATTGTTAGGATTCCAAACAAAATTCGAACCAAAAAATACTCGGTAAATATATACATATAAAAAAAAAAATGAACAAAATATTTAGCTAACCCTTTTTGGTACGTCCAAACGAACAAAATTTACATTTTGTTTTTGAATTTAATATTTCTCGTTTATGTTCTTTACATTTATATTTTTAATTATACATATATAAATATATAAATAAATATTAAAACATAATTTCTATTGTAATTAACGCTGCAAACAAACAAAAAAAAAACAAAAAACGTAGAAAAATCACAAATTAAAAAAATTGGAGTTCATGCAAATTATTGGCGCGCCCTTCTCAAGCGCTGACCAAGATCCCACTCCACTACTCTCTTGTGGATTGCGCCACCATAATATGCCTTTTGTTTTCCATGGTTTTTCGTTGTCTATATATCAACTGCACTTAAACAAAAACAAACATCAACAACACTGACGCTCCATACACATTCAAGCCATACTACACCACCATGAGCATACTTACAAAAACAAAGAAAGAAGAAGGTATAGAAGACGAAATCAATAAAATATAGAAAGAAAAACAAATCTTTTAATAGGGTAATCTCAACTGAAACCAACCGAAAAATGCGCAGTGTTTAATGAGGCGCGACGAAAGTGAAAACAAATTAAAAATAATATTAAAAAAAACAAAAAGAAACATAAAATGATAAAACGAGCAACCGTAAGAACTATAAAGAAAGAAAGAAAAAAAATACCGGCAGTTCATACGGCAAGAAAATCTCTTATAATGATACGATTTGTAGACTACGCAAGTATTTTTATGTATTAAAGGTTATGTTGTAAGTTTTTATCACAATATTTGTATTGTAGCTCAGTGTTTTATATGATTATAAAATGGATAAAAATTGATAAAAGAAAACAAAAAACCACATAAAAATCGGAAAACAAAAAAACATTATTGTATTACATACATCTTATATATAATAAATATGCTTCTTAATAAAAAAAAAACAAGGTAGTGCAGATTTTAAATTTAAAAGGGTAGGTTTAAAAAAAATTGATTGCAAATTAAATATAAGCAATGCTTTTAGTTAATAAAAGTAAAATTTCAAGTTATTGTAGCAAAGGTAAGTGTAAAATTTAAGATATAACGAAATAATTATTTTTTTGTTGGATTTCTTTGACTCTAGAGGATACTCCAGTTTTAAACTTAGATGTTGATATAAATTGATAGTTCATTAAAAAAGTTTCCAAGTAGATTTTTAAAAATTCGAGTGAAGCTTTTATAAGCTAAAACTTTCCAAAACTTATAGTAATGATATTTTAATTTTGCTATACAAGTAACCCTCCTACAACGCGGGGAATAGGTTCCCAAAAAATGGCGCGTTGTAAAAAATCGTCTTATAGGGGTATGAACTGAACTCCATACAAAAATCGGAGTTTGGTTCCAAATTGAAAAATTTTTTCATAAAAAATTTAATAATAAAATTGGATTGATACGTTTTTATTTATTTAAACAAAAACAAAATAAAATTTTAATTCTACATAACATATTCAAGTTGAAATAACTTAAATGAGTAAATTAAAACAAAAATGGAAGCATAACTTCCTACTCCTCCTCATCTCTTAGTATGATTTGTTTCGAACGTTTTGTTCGTACTAGCTCAAAATCTCAGATCAGATCGGGCATTCTTTCATCGATTATTGGTTTGAAAAAATCTTCTAATGAAGTCTTATTTTGTAAATCTTTGTACATTTCTTGATAGAGAGTTAGGCTGTTTTGAAAATTTCGTTTAAATATTTCTGCTCTATCCCTTAAAGGATCGTTCTCCAAAATGTATTTTTCCAACTGTTTTGCCATATTTAAAACTTTCTCGATGATTTTTAGTGAAAAGTTCTTTATTTTCTACATCGGAAAGACAAGATTTACTAGCTACAAATTGATAGTTGTCTTCATCGATTGACGATTTTCCTACTTCCTTTCAATAATTAAATATTTTTAGTGCTTTATGCTTCATTACATTCCCATCTAAAGGCAATCGTTTTTTCGTCATATTTTCTATACACACTGTAAGCGATTGTTCCATTTTCTCCAATATCTTTAGTCTAGGACCAGCAGTTATATTCGCGAATGCAGAGGATCCAGATGCTACCGAACTTTTAATTTTTCCTTCGTTTTTTTATATATATATATATATATATTTTGCTATAATTATATCAATATTTGTCTAGCTTAAAAACACGATTTAAAAAATTTGTGCGTGAAGATAAAGAAAAGTTTCAATCTTAAAAAAAATGAGGGCCCAACAGCGGAACGAAACGTTCCTTTTATAACTTGAGCTGAGCCTAATATTTCGGCCCCGAGTGTAGTGTTCAAAAATCCAATACGGTTAAAAACAATTTGTAGATTTTCGTGAACCAAATTTGAGATTATTGAACATAACCAAAATATATATATTATTATTATTATTAGGGATAAAATATATAAATATTGTAGAAAGTTAATTAGGTTAAAACGGCAATTGGGACTTAGCGTCCCAACTCACATAGGCCAAGTACAGACCCTTTGTGATACCGATAATGGGAGTAAATTATAAGGCTACAGAATAGATAGGAAAAATTAGGGAAATAGGAAAAGTGGAAAGTGCAGCACCATGCTTAACGCGGGATTCGAACACAAACCATTTGGGTTTGTTATTGTAAGTAGTTTAAAATTTATTTCAAAACAAAGTCAAGAAGTATTTTGACATTGACATTAACAGCAGTTTCGGTTACGGTACATCCACTAATAACCGTAATCGATTTCGAAAATCCGCTTCATTTAATAGATTGCACCGTTTTCTAGAGCATTCGTGCAAATATCAATTAAGTTCCTGATTGTATAAAGTATGAAGTATTTCGAAAACTTATAAAGTTGCCAACTCTACTTTGCGGATATCTACAGGTCATGGCTACCGTTCCACTGCACACGCTACCACAGCCGCTTTGTAATAACTTCGAATACAACCTTTATCTTAACTTTATTTATATATAAATAAAACTCGACGGAAGTTGCACGCTTGTAACTTATTCGACTGCTAAATTTTGCACCATCTATAGATATCGAAAATGACCCCAAAAATATTCAAGGGCACAGTGCTAAAAATATTCACCCAAATATGCCAATCAAATTGACATTCAATTCAATTCGCTCCAATAGACGACGCGAGACTCTGCCTCTGCCATGGCAGATAGAGTAAGCATGTTTGACTGCCTGCCAATCGATATTTGACCTAGGCCAATATATAAAAAATTACTAATACGCCGCGTGTACCACAGGCACAAATGGCAATGTATTGACAGCGATTTGCAAAGGAACGCCAGATAATCGACAACTAATTCTATGTTAGACTGAATGCTTGTTAACAAGTTAGAGCCATTCATCAAATTGTAATGGGTGGCAGGCAGTAAAAGCAGCGCCCAATTTGGGGCCGCTTAATCAATCAAAACACCTTGGAAGAATTGCACGCAGCCACTTGTTGTTGTTGTTATTGTTGTTGATGTCAATATGTTATTGCTGTTGTTTTCCATTATTTGTTGTTTTCATCGGGTCTGTGACATTTTGCAATTTATTGAGCCGGGGCGCAAAATTCCAATCAGAGCAAATCATACGAGCGAACTTTTGTATAATATGGCAAACAAAATTTATTGCCGCGTGCAAAACCCGTAAAAAATAAAAGGTAAGTGTGATAGTTGAACCGCCCCTACTCAATTTTAAGCCAAATGATTCGTTTGTCCTTTGTGGTGGGGTTTATATTAAATTGGCGTGCACATTGCCTGTGCTGACAGAAGGGCGCCCAACAGGGGGCGCAATATAGATAAGCACAGCAGAGTAACAGTCAATTCGCATTCCCATTGAATTGGTGTTAAGCACGAACGGAATGAAATGGAAATGAAAATCAGTAGTTGTCATTGTCATTGCATGTGCGAGATGGCACGCCATCTGACTGTCAAGGCAGTGCCCCAAGCAAGGAGCGCATCAGTTGCTGCTGTTCAGTTCAAGCGTGCGGTTGTTGTGCTCCTTGCAGCTTGACATGGCTAATCAGCTCTTTTTTCTCAGCTTAGCAGATATATTTCGGTTTATCCGGCTATATTTAAGGAGCAAGTGAAGCAGCTTAAAAAAACCAAACACATTTATTTGCCCAGTGATGAGGAGTGGCAGGATAAAATGTATTTCCTGCTGCTAGAGCTACAGCGTCAGGTCAATGAGTCGGGCGATCAAACAATTTCGCTGCAGGATATTGACAAAAAGAATAAACCAGTGTTTGATATCAATCGTATTACCAAATTTATTTCACCTGGCACCAGTCCCAATGGACGACGCAGTCGCGTCCTGAAGTACTGTCATCCTACTACGGTTAGGGTGAGACTGAAAGCGGGCGCACGTTGGACACTGCCAACCATAGCCAATGCGGCCAAACTGCTGCGTAAGCCTCCGGTCAATGTGAACTTTCAGAACGAGCACGAGATGCGGCTGGCTTACTCCTTAATCTACGATGTTTTTCGCTGTAAGAGGGCATAATAATAATAATACTTCCTCGGTGAACTATAAAGACATGTTTTACCTTATAGATAAAGTTGTTTTATCTAACGCCTTGAACGATGTTGGATTTTACGAGAAGCATCCGAATAAGCCTCGTTAGCGCATATCATATTTAAAGAAATTTGCATCTAAATCCTTAATCTTAAGTACGTCGGCGATGAGCAGCGTATGTGGCTCATGTTATTTGAGCTTTATGATCGTCAGTTCCAACATCGAAATTCAGAGGAGCACATGCTGCAATGCGAGCTCTACAAAGAATGCGAAGTGTCGGGTAGGTCCTTCTAATGAAATATTATCACTTTTTATTCACATCCCTAAGTTATAAAACTCAGAATTGGAACTTTTTTTGGGGGTAATGTTCAAATTTATTTATCAAAAAACTGGTTTGGTTTGAAACAGTAAATAAATATCTACATACGTTATGCGTAAATGCATACGAGGTGTGTTCAAAAAGTATCGCGAATTTTGTGTTTTTTCAAAAATTACTTATTTATTCATGAATATCTATTTTATCCCCTTCAAAGTAATCCCCATGAGATATTGTACACTTGTGCCAACGGGTTTTCCCATCTTCTAAGCACTTCAAAATCATATTTTTTATCTTGTTCAGCTTCTCCTTCGATCCCGTCTTTATCGTCAAGCGTAGCGTAGCGTAGTACTTTCATTGGCCTCTTCAGTTTAGGGAACAAGAAAAAGTCACAGTGGGCCAGATCTGGGGAATACGGTGGCTGCGGCATCATTAGTGTGTTGTTTTTGGTCCAAAAGCAACGATGTGTAAGCAGGGGCGTTATGGTGGTGCAAAAGCCAATTTTTGTTCTTCCACAAATCCGGGCGTTTCTGGCGGATTGCTTCGCGCAAATTGCGCATAAATTGCAGTTAATATTCCTTATTGACCGTTCTACCCTGTGGCAAGAACTCATGTTGCACCACGCCCCTGCAATCGAAGAAAACTGTAAGCAAAACTTTCACATTCGACCGAACTTGGCGCGCTTTTTTCGGTCTTGGTTCGCGCTGCAGCTTCCATTGAGATGATTGAGCTTTGGTTTTCACGTCATAACTTAAACCCACGATTCGTCACCAGCTATGACCCTTGTCGCGGACAGAGTCCAACATCTCATTACCAATGTTCATGCGATGCTATTTTTGGTCGAAATTAAGCAATTTTGGTACGAATTTCGCGTCGACCCGTCTCATGCCCATCATTGATAAAAATCGAATGGCACGAGCCAATCTATATGTCTATGTCTATTGGCCAATACCATTTTCTTAACTTCATCAATTTTTTCGTCTGTTGTTGAAGTGCTCGGGCGTCCGGCACGCTCTTCGTCGTTCACATCTTCTCGGCTTTCTGAGAACATTTTGTACCACCGATAAACGTTGCTCGGTTCAAGGTAGCTTCTCCGTATGCCACAGTCAACATTCGGAATGCATCCGCGCACTTAATTTCGTTTTTCACAAAATCTGATACCGGTCCTTTGATCCATTTTTTTAATAGGTACAAATCGAAAACGAGCCAACACACGTGCAAGCAAATCAGCTGTCAACAATTAAGTGAACATTCAAAATGTACGAGCTTGTCGGCATAAGTTAGAGACATGAGTACCAACATAACGCCACAAAAAAATCGAAATTCGATACGTAACCCATCGCGATACTTTTTGAACACACCTCGTATAAGCTATACTATATACTGTCAGTAGCCTGTCTAGTTTCCACTCATTTTAGATCTTGCTGAATTATTGTGGAAGCACCGGGTACGACTTGCTGCGTCCATTTCGCGCATGCGCATCTGCGCCGGTGCTTTGAAACTTTCGAAGCTGCTGCCTATTCATTTACAAAATGAAAAGGTAGCCATAGCCGCTGCCAACCCAGTCGTTACAGGCTGGATAAATCCTTTTCTCGTACGGTAAGGAACCCTTTCTGAATTTTTAATAAACCTTGACAGCTGTGCATTTAGTGACAAAGCCGAGGCTGACAAGATATTAGTCGGCATGGGCTTTACCGTGCATGGTCCAGATGATGAGATACCTTTAAAGGAGCAACATTGTAAATGGGACAACATTTGTCCGCTGCTCATATCATGCATTCCCAAAGATCGCGGCGAGTTTACCAAGTCACCGTTGATGACCAAACACTACTTTATTATGCAGGTAAGCAAAACTGTTACGTATTAAAACAAAACTTATTTTCTGTTCCATGGCCAGGATAAAAACTTCTGTTTTGGACCTGCAATCATGTCCAAACTTATGGATTACTTCGAGCTGGATGGAGATATACTACAAACCCATATTGGTTCGCCGCGTTCCACAGCTTATTTAGCCGCACTCTTTTACTCTGTCAATCGCGTCAACAATTTCTATGTCTATGGAGCTGGTGCTTGTCTCAAGGAATATCGTCGCTACATGGAAACTATAGGCGTTAATAACATACGCTTGTTTGGTGATGCCTTCACCTCCATACCCACAGAATCAAATCGATTTCGCTCTGTAGTTGGCGTTTTTGCCACACCGCCAAACTCATTTAGTGCCATCTCCGATCCTATAGATCTTATATGCTCACGTGGCGGTGATCTTAGCATGTTGGAAGTGCTCACCGAGTCCGAGGTCAGCAATGAGGGCAGACAGCGTGTAGGACTTATTTTGGAGGAACAATTGCTTACGCTTACCAATGCCATGTCGCGGCCGCAAATACAATTCGTGCTCTATCAAACTCACTCCATAGTTAATACCGAAAACGAGGATATGGTGGCTTACGTAATAAAGATCATCAATAAATTGGCTTTGGATAAGCATCGCCAGGCCTATAAGGAAATGAAACGCCAAGAAGCATTAGCCGAATTGGAGGCTGCTAATGTACCCTCAGCAGCCATGAGCAAGGATTCACCGCGCAAAAAAGACAAGCTTTCGGCCGAGGACAAACGCAAGTCCCAGGCAGACATACCCAACAAGCCAGGAGAACAGCCAGCCGCAGAGCCTGTTAAGCGTGTGGACAGCATAGATCTGATAGTCACACCTGATATCGATGAGTTTATATTGGATACAGTGCCGGATATTTGTATTAACCAGGATAACTGCATTAAGCTGCAGACCACTGGCAGCTTTCTCTCACTTGTGCGTCGCAAGACTTTGACGCATCTTAATGAGAAATTTCTCATACGCATGGCCGAGCGAAGGGGTCTCTTTGGCAAGCCAGCAAAAGATAAATCATCCAAGCCTAAAGCGGTCAAAGTGCAGGAGAACAACGAACCACAACCAGAGGATTCCTGCTATGATAATAGAATGTCGACCACGCGTTCCAATGCCAATCAAGTGGTGAGTAGTTGGGATTTGTCTTGGACTTTGCACTTTATTGAGTAAACATTATTTGGGCTGCCTTATGTACATTAAGCTTAAGAGGTATAATTAACATGCATCGTTTATATGGTGTGTATAATCATTGTGTAAACGTGCCGTTGACCTAGTCATCATCAACAGTAGCCGCAGCAGAAGCAGCAGCGGCACCCAATCCATCTGACTATTACCCTAGCTGCAAGGTAAGTGGGGTGGGTAATTAGCATGCAGCTTTCTGCCTTAGTCACAGCAAAAGGGGATTAGGTCATGCGCTTGGATTAGCTCATTTTGATCATCATGGGCTATGACTAAACCCTAAACATAAAGATAGACATGACAGTTAAGCTGACTCGCTTAGACTAGGATTTGAGAGCAATAATTTTGATTAGCTATAAAATTGACTAATACTTGAGAGTTTAGGGTTAAGGAGTTAGTCTGGGAATTTGGGATGTAATAGAAACAGCTATAATAATTTGGTGGTTACTCCCATTTGAGATGGTAGAGATTGGCATGGAAAAAAGATTCATAATAACAATACTTCTTGTTGTTTTGACAGAGAATATGATATTACTTTTAGCTTTCCAGAAACTGTCACAGAACTGATGAGCCTATTATGAGCATAGGGATCATTCATAAACTAAGGACGCTCCAGGGGGGAGGGAGGAGTCTGGCGAAGAGTCATAAGATGTAAAATCTTTAAAAATATTTCGTTACTGTTTGACTAGGGGGAGGGAAGTAGGAGGGGGGAGGTTCTTTTTTGACGAAAATCAGCGTCACGTAATTTATTGATGATCCCATATTTTATCCTGTTGTCATTTGCTTTATTTTTTATAATTGATCCTTCGTCCTTGACCAAATCTTTAGCACGCAAATGTATCTCACCTTGCTTGAACCCACTTCTAACTACTTGCGCCAGGCGCTGCTACTTGTTTTAACATCCTTACGCTGATAATCCTTGGACTTACTATCCTGAGATTTGCCATCCTTAAATTTATTTTTATCTAATTTCTGACCGCTGCTGCTAGAGTTGCTTTCGCTTTTGTAGCCATACCTAAATGTAGGATTTCCAGGGTTCTTAAACATGGGATTCGTTTTACCAGCACCCACTGTAGGTGTTACAGTTGCACCAAAATAGTTGCCACTTTTGTTTGGCTTCTGCTGCTGATACTGCAAATAGCTTTGTGTTGCGGCTAGGCCTTTGTCCGAACTTTGCTTGGCATAGGCAAAGCCACCCGTAACCAGGCCTACGCCCATACCCACGCCGCCTATGCCCATACCCAAAGCACTGCCAGTCTTGCCAAAGGTTTGATTGTGGCTGGTGCTAAAGGTAGCGCTGCCTTCGCCGCCCAAAGGTCCACTTTGTGTATAAAACTGCTGTTGTACCTCCACTATGTAACGATAAGCCTCCTCCATGCTTTTAGGATTGCGTCGTAAAATCATAGAGTGTGTGGGTTCTGGCAAATGATCACGAAATACCTGCAGCGAAATGCGCTCTATGTCCTCTACCGAGTAAAGTGTATCATTGTGGGTTAATTTGCGATTGAGCAAACGCTGTTTTAACTTGGACAACTTTTGATAGTATAACTCTATGTTGGAGTCAATCACGGCGCTGCGCAGCTTGTGTATAAGCGAATAGCTGGACTCACGTTCCGCATAGCTGTGCAGCAGCTGTTCCTTAAGTTTGTGCCAAGATTCTGCTTTATTGACCATGCCATTACCCGTGCCAGCTGCCGGAGCACTTAACTGACGCGTAAAGACCGCCTCACGCGCACGATCCGTGCATTTGTTTTTTATGTGAGCAATTAATTGAGCTTTATAGTAGTCATCGAAGCTATTAATGGCCGGTATAATAGCCTCAATTTTGTTCAGAAATAGCGGCAATTTGCTGGGATCGGTACCATCGAAATTCTCCACTTGCTTGAGACGATTCAACACCTGGTTGTACTTATTGACAAAATCCGCATCCATTGTATGGAACCAAGCGTACGTTGTGCGCGCGCCGACTATCCATTGACGACTGTTACCTTTCGCTGCGTTTGGCGTTTTGTTTCAAAAATAATTCGCGCGCGCACTCTCGCTAGACCGAACCGAGCGAATCCCCCCGGTTGACCCCTTCATCTAGCGGTTAACGCGTTCAATAATTGTTGTATGGAAAAACAGATTTTAGATTCTTACAAATGTATAAATTAACATTCATTAACATGAATTTTACTTGCAAGACCAACAGCAACAACAACAACAATGACAACACTTCGACAAGCGAATTGACACGAATCGAGCGGGGATCGGCACGGCGAGAGTTTGGAACACAGCGACACTCATTGTGGTGGGAGTTGTTTTGTTTTGTATACACTCGCTGGGCTGAATCATATAGTACAACATACTATATAGAACGTACAACAGATATACCTCTCAGATAGAGCTCGTCCGTCGTACAAACGCAAACAAACTCAAAACACACAAACAAAAACGCAGCTAGACACGCACATATGTACATAAAATACATACATATATATGTAAAATATTGTATATATATAAAACAACAACAATATTTACGAAAAAGCGCACACAAATCGTTCGAAACGAAGCGTTGGATTTGGTTGCGATCACACCGTCATGCAAAACTATTACAAAGATTTAATGAGCTATAATATTTTTGAGCATTATGGTGAGAACTTATAATTCCAACTTGAGAGAAGCAACTGGCATAATAGAATCATAAATGGCTATTCTTAAATAGTATTAGAGCTTTCGGGAAAGTTCGCTTACAAAATTTTTGAAAAAATTTCAATTTAACTAGTTTTCAATTTTGGTAGCCAATATCTGGCGGAGATGTTTATTCAGGTTTTAGAAAGATATCTGTAGCATCATCATTAATTTAGTATTCGTTTTTCAAATATTATGACTTTTAATTTCAATGCGAGTTGAAATAATTTCCAATAAAAACCGAGAGTTGTCTCCTATTGCAGAGTTATATTTACTGAGGTTTTACAAAAACAAAGGCATTATCCAATTCATTTCATATTTTATTGTAATATTCGTTTTTTGCAATTTATTTCTTTTAATTTTAATGCGAGATGAAATAGCTTTCATGAAAACCGTGAGCTCTCTCCTATTGCAGAGTTGGTTCATCTGCTAAGGAAATAAGTTCACAAAATGACGTATTACATAATGCAAACCACATTTTTATATAACTTTAACGTTTATTTACAATCGCTAAATTTTAGTAAGTTAATAATTTTTTATAATTAATATTTGTATGCTGAATGCTTAAAAGCAACTAGATTGCAAAAAACTAATACAATTTTTAGGAACTAGCTCATTTTAAGGAACAATTTTTTTTTTTAGTTTTGCAGACTTTCCAACACTGCGCTTTCTTTTCTACAATCTCAAAAAACTTTAGTTGTTCCTTTGATACCCAATTTAATTATAATCGGTCTATAAACGAACGGTTAGGCTCAATTTTCTATTGGCATCACTAAATTTAGAAATTCAGTTTTATTTCTAGCAATCGGTTTACAATGAGTTTAAAGCTTTTAACAGCAAACTGAAATAACATCTAAAAAACATTCAATAATTTGAATTATATAGATAAATCAAGACTTAGGTAACTTATCGTTCTGTTGTTTAGGCATTCTAATTAGAAAGATGATTTCTACTAAACAAATTACAAAAAAAATATTTATATATAATAGACTGTCCTCAAAGGTATGGTATTTGATAATTTTTTAAATTTCAGAATATCTGAAATTTGAAGAATTCTAAATTTTGAGGCATTTTGAGAATTCGGTTATATAAATTTGATGAAAAAATGTAGCAGAAACTTATTTCATATATGTTCTCGAGAAATCTTAAAATTGTTTCAAAACTTCTCAAATTTTTGTACTCAAATATTTGGTATAAATGAAGTAAAGTCACACATCTTTTTCTTTATGACATCTAACAATAAACCATATTACGATTCTTTTAAGGTTTTGGAAAATTGATTGATCAAAACTTCCAATTTCGATTTACCGAATTTATTACGATTTTTTGGTTTGATAAAAATATTGCTTTTTAAATCTCGAAATTGATTTTATTGATTTGTGTTAAGTTTTGATTCATTACAGTCGGGTCATTATAAGCAAAGTTTCCAAAACATAATTTTTATTCTAAAATAAACCGAAAAAAATTTAAAATCTTGACCAATAACTGAATTTTGGATTGTGAACAGCATTGAAACAAACGAACAAAAAAAAATTATTTCCAGAATTGAAAAATTTCAGACCTAAAAAAATCGTGAATCGACCTAAAAATCGTTTATTTCCTGGTTTTTAAGAATTTATAATCTTACTAGCTAATACCTTGATCAAAAATTTATCGCAACCAACACCGTGTCTCTCAGAGATCCAATTCTTTTCTTTTTTTCTTATGTTGTTACATTTGTTATACTATTCTCATGCCAGCGCTTGATCCAATCCTCGAAAAAATGGTTTTATTAAATTGTCGATTTTCCGACTCGGGTACCCGTTCCACAGTGCGATTTCTTGAGGCAACCAAATAGGAAAAAATCGAAAGAGTCCAAATCAGGTGAATTCGGTGGTTGTTGGATGATGTCCGCTCCGTTTTTAGCCAAATAGTCACAAATAACGATGGCAAAAGATTTTCATAACTTAAAACCTATAATCTTAATTTAAAACTGATTATCTTAATTTGAGAATTATTAGATTCATTTAAGGGGGTTGTGTTCGTGTTTTAAGTTTAAATTTGTATTATCGTATCTTAAATTTTAACCTTTTTTGTAATTGGAGACTTTTAAAATAAATTTAAAATTGTTCGGGAACTTGATTTTTTGTTTATTTAAGACTTTTAATCATAATTTAAGTGTGTTTCTAATTTAAGAATTTTTTTATTTTAGCATTTGTTTGGTCTTATATTACACAAGCTTACCCCAAAAATGAACTTTCGTAAAAAAGTGTTTTGGGGTCGAGAAACACGAAAATTGCGAACTTTTTCAAGATATTTGTAAAAACATGTTTTTGGGCACTTGTTTTACTTTTTCGAGAATAAAATTTAATATCGACATGAGGGACGATTATTTCGAAAGGTATTAATGTGCTCTTTCCAATGTAACTTCATTCATTTTTAATTAATCTACACATATATATATATATATATATATATATGACAGCTTTTTAAACTTAGATTAATTAAAAATGAATGAAGTTACAGACAAGCAAAGTTTAAAAAGGGGTCATTTTACATATTTTAGATATGCATTTTATTAGCGAAAAATTTTTTTAAAAATAATTTTAAGCTTAAAGATGAAAACGACTTCTAGGAGTATTTTAAGTCTAAGATCTTCGAAATCGGATAGGAACTGTATATGTTTTTATCGGTGTAAAAAATTAAATTTAAATATGTCAAAAACTCTTTAAAATATTTTGGTTATAATATGGTGAAGAAGTAAAATCAAGAATGAATAATCATTTTTTTCAGTGTAAATAATTAAATTTAAATATGTCAACAATGCACATAGAAGAATGACTCATTTTGGACTTTCTGATTTTTTTTATATCAAATTAATTAAATACAATCTTAAAGCGGAATTAATCTTTAATTAAAAATTACCAAATTTAAATTTCTAAAAAATGAAAGCTCGGTTTGTAGAAGAATGATCCATTTAAGTAAAAAGTTCATTAATGTTCTTCAATTGAATACAGTCTTAAAAACCGCAAAATTTATTTTTATGGCTTTTATCCAAATCTTGGCACTCTCATTGACAAAAGTTCCAATCGCTCTCAAGATGTGAATGTCTGCGTGATTAACTAAACCGTTCAAGCATTGCATGACATTCAATGCATGACGGCAGTGTGTACGGCTTTAAAAGATATAGATATATATATAATTTTTATTGGTTCCACACCTTGGACTCCTCACCGCGCTGCAGTTTACGTGTTCGTGCTGTACAGACACTAGGTAAAGTCTAGGTGGAGGAGGGTGAGTGTAAGTTAGTCGACTTTTAAGGTACGTTGCGCCGGCGTACGGAACGCGCGTTCGGTTCAACTAATTAGCAACAATTTCTGAATGTTAGCGGTTTGTAAAAAAATGTTTAATAATGACGCAGCGCCAACAAATAGCAATAACAATAGCTATAGCAACAACAACAACAACTAGACAAGAATCATCGACAAAAACAACAAACCGTCGAGGACGCACTTGGGTGGGGTGCTAATTTGAGCACACAGCTCTAAACTGATAAGCGGATTTAATTGCATTCAACTTGGCCGGCTGTCACTTTGAGTTTGCTCAAACCACATAAAAACCATTTAAAAACAATTTACAATTCTCAATACAGCTCAACTGTAATTTTTACAGTAATTATGTAAACAATAAATAATAACTCGACAACGCACCGACTCGCTTTGATAAGCAAGTTCAGGGACGTACCTTCCGTCCGTCCATGAGTCCGACGGAGCGTCCGCCCGACTCCGGCCAGCTGCGCTATAAACAAAGCACAAACGATTGTGAAAATTCTTCAGCTTATTTGCAAGCCAAATTTGGGAGCGCATTTCAAACATTTTATGCATATTAAATAGTTAAGCAAATAGTTTATTTCTATAAAATATTTATTTTTCAATTGTTTCAATTGTAAAAAGAAAATAATTATATGCGCATGCCTTTCGATTGCTTTCATTTCAGCTGGCCCGTCTACAAATCCCAACTCTAGCCAGTTCTATACGCTGCCACCTGACGAAGGTATCGACTACGCATAGGCATCCCATAGCGTTCAATTTTAGACGGCGCGAGTGTCAACGCTTCTACGTCTTGCCCATCTATATGGTAAGCCATTAATTTTAGGCCCAAGTAGAGTTATGGACATTAATTTTATGACGCCTCCAATTGCAGCACAGCGCCAAGCAGAATAGTCGCCTATGGTGGCGATATGCCTATAAATGTGTGACCCGCAATGCAGGGGCAGACGCCGTTTGGAATCCCAATCTAAAATTCAAATTGCATTGTAAACGCCAACTGCGTTCCGTGTTGCTGAGACGCGGAAAATGGTGCAAACGGAAGCCGCTGCATTTGCATATAAATGAAATAAAATTATTATGTCAGGTTCGGGGTAGTTAATGGGATTAAAATTAGGGAGTTAATGAGCTTTACTTATGCAAAAAGTTGTATTCTATTGACTTCGAGTCTTCCCGACTTTGGTATCCTTCCATTTTTTTTACATTTTTTAAGAGCTCATAGTTTAGGTGTAATAAATAGCTCTTTAAACTTAAAATTTTGGACTTACTTTATTTCGGCCAAAAAATGCTTACCAATTTACAGCCCCGGATCATCAATTTTTTGTAGGCGGGGCAAAAGCTGAAATGTCGCCCCCGCCCACTTATATTTATTTTTATCTTTATCATCCATGAAATTTGGACAATGCCTACATAGGCCTTCCGGAAATAATGCATCAATCGCTGTTCTTTCTGTGTTAAGCGTATTAAGCTAAGATTGAAAGACTTGGCAAGCGTTCCTGGCTCATAGAAGATCGAAAATAATTTTTCATTAGTTTTAGTTTGTTTGCTCTTTAAAAACGTAAAGTACCTGGCAGAATTCAACGGCGCTTAAATCTAGCTCGTATTTTCTAGCCAGATCCGCTCCATACTTTTGCAGTTCTTCAATTGACATTTACTAAATATTAGTACCAAAATTAAAATTCAGCATGTTAGCACAATTAAACCTCTTTTTAATTTCTGATATGATGCGATCAAATATCATTATTTCTTTAGAAAATAGTTGAACAGGTTGAGGTGTTTGTACTTCGTCTTCAAACATCTCATCTCAATGTTTTTTACTTTTCGGAATTCGTTTGTTTTGCAAAATAGGGTCAACACCACTTTATTGAGTAACTTCTCCATCCTCTTTTATCCTATATTCCATTGGATTTTGTCTCATTTTTTGCAAAGTTTTGTGCAGACCATTCATTAGTGCGACGGAGCGGGTAAGGATATCTTCTTTTTGAATTTCTACATTCACTCGACTGATTTCGCGGAGAATATTGGTTCAAATAGTTAAATTAAGAATAAATTTGAAACCCTTTATAGCAGTTAAGAGATGTCCTGCCTCTTACTTAGCTTCTGGAGAACGAGAACTTAACTTAACTAACTTGCTAACTTTTTCTAAAGCTTCCGCTATTTCTGGCAAATTATTTAATAGGGCATTCACAGCAACATGTTTCGCCGACGATCTCGTTGTCTTTTGAATGAATGAATTTTTCCGCCCTCTAGATCCGGGGCTACCATCATTTTATTCATTACTGTTAGCAGCAATGTCTAAAAATAAACAATTACACTTAAAAATACACTTAAAAGTAATAATCAATAAAATAAACAAATTTAACTAAAATTAGACTGAACTTATTGTGCATTAAAAAAATGTATGTGTATTAATTTTAAACTTATATAATTAGTAGTTTCAATATTGTTCAATAAAACTTATAAATATTTGCAATTCCAATTGGAGTAACTTTTGAGCTAGTTCATAATAAACTTTGAGCTAGTTGTTAGATGCTGCGATAGAGGGTAAAATATAATTAAATGGAGCTTTGATTTTTTTTAGATATATATTTTATAATGCAAGGCTGGCGAAAATCCTCTGGCTGAACCCTTCAAGAGGGTGCCGGCTGGGCAATGGGCTGTATGCTAGCTCAAGAACCAGAGTCAGGCACTTGTCCTCCCTCGTCGGGACGCTTGGGCCAGTGCACGGTCTAGCTGAGGCAACAGCGCAGCAGTATCCAAATATAAAAGTCTGGTGCTGCTACGTTGGAGTCATGGCCAGAAGTGCCTAGCAGCAAGCATAAAGCTATAAAATGGTTCCCAAGAACAAAATGCAACCCCCAAAGCGCTGGAGTCCTCTAAGGAAACAACTCGGGCTGGGATGTCAAACGACGGTGGAAAGCGTGACTGCTACCACCAGCGGGCACGTATGAAATAATACCCGTCTACCTGTCACCAGCGGTCACACCTTTGTACAGGTTGAAGCAGGTCAGGACAGGTTTACATCTACTGCCACAACAACAACAGTACGCGATGCAAATTGTGGCGCGATTCTGCAGTCCTTGGAGATTCAGACTGCGAACTAGAAGGCTCATGCAGAAAGTGTAGGGAGACAGAGGCCAATGAGACTCTAGAGCACCTCATCTGCCGTGGCCCCGCCTTATGCTCATCAAGACTGAAATATCTAGGAAAACCCTGGCTTACCTCACTGAAAGAGGCAGCTGACAGGGCACCTCAAAAGCTATTGGCCAAGCATACGCGCATATCCAACGACTAACGCCCATTGTATACCAGCCGCATCCGCTGGTTCGACTAAGGACTATGCAGTCTATGCGTGACTCCCCCCAGAGGTCAAACGGTGTAACCCGTCCTAACCTATAATGCAATCAAAATCAAAAATACATAAATTGTATGCACCGCCTGGCATTTACGAGCTAAGTCTATATTCCACCTTTGAGTCCAGCTCTCAAGCAGATGAATGTATTCCTGTATCCCATCTTCTGATTCGTACTCGCAAAATGAGAAGTACAAAACAGTGTTGTCGCCCGCATATGTAGCTAACTGCATTTTACCACTCTCCACAACCTAATTTAGCTTTATAGTGTCAAAAACGTGGCTCCCAGCTCGCATTAATCTAACCGAAAAAGAACATATTTAAATTTAACCAAATATCTTTGAGTTTTTAATCTAATCTTTTTATCGTTCTTGGAGCTTCATGCCAACTGCTAAATTGATAGCTCCTTAAAGCATGCTACACTATTTTTCAATATAAAAAACAGATCAAATGAGCAAAAGATACGAAGGGCCGAAAATACCCGAAGCTCTTCGTTTATAATTGTGGTAAATGACAGAGCATAAAGATGGCTCGTGAGTAAAAAAATTCACGGCTCGTGATGCGAATTTCTGCATACTACGAACAAGTATTCGTGAGTTTTTTATGCATTCACGCGTGTCAAGAATCCTTTCACGAGTTTACTTTAAACGTATAAGAAATTTATTTTATTTCTTTTGTGGCAGACCACAGTGATAATAATGAAGTTCCATGAGCCGCAAATGTCCATTTTGAAACGTGCTACTTAAACAGATATTTTTTAATATTTCGATACCTAATTTTTTCAAAACTTCAAAAATATTTAACTTATACAGAAAATAAGGTTAAATAAAATTGATATACAATCCATATTAAATAAATACAAAATAATATATACATCCCGGAATTGGTCTTTTTGTACTATGTACTGAACTGTATACCACTCATGCGATGCGGTATATAGGATACCGAACTGGTCTCTTTGCACTATATACCGAACTGAACACCGCTTATGCGAAGGGGGGACAATTGTATATCTCCAATGCAATGCCCATGTTAAAGTATACATTAAAAGCATTGCTGGCAGATTGGCAGGGAACTAGTCCTATATACCAAAAGACTAGTCGTTTTCCCTATTTCGGTACTAATACGCCGTACTGCAGAGGTGCCTCTGTAACCTATGCATACAGGCATGCATTTTGTGAACAACACATAGGCCCCTGGGATAGAACCGTGCCGAACACTGCTTTAGACAATATATTATTATATACCATTTTCCTACCGGGAACGGATTTTTTCTCTAAGATATGCATACATGGTATATATAGGTATTGTATATCGAGTCTCGAGTCGAAGCTGAATCATTTTTCTATAATAAAATTATTGCCTACAAAAGAGTAGTTGAAATTTTACATGGAATTTCAATTAATGATGAAGGTGACAACAGGCGACAATGTGAAGATGTGTAATGCACAGTAGAGAAAACGATTCTGATATTCCCCGAACTGGTAATCACATCATTATCAAAATAATCATCAAACTAATGAAGTTTTTACATGAATAGCTAGAGTAAATACTACCTCTGCCCAAAATAACCTTAAGCTGGTAAAGAGAGACATGGACCATGGGGGATTTTCGCGTCTGGTCCTTAAAATGGGTTGACAGTTTTTGAGAACTCTAATACATATATACATTTCGAAGTAAAAATCGCCTCAAAGATTAAGGCCTGGATTCGCACTTGCCCATAGTGCTCCGACTATTAATAACGCTTCAAATGATAGCAACTTTTTTAAGTCATAAGGAGTCATAATAAGTGCAAGAGACTCCGATGAACTGGAAAAAGTGTTCCACCCAATTCTGTTACCTAGAGACAACCAACTTTAAAAACCATTGTAGCACTATGAAAAGACACTATTGTGTTGTAAATGTACGGGAGTTTGACACGGAGGACACAAGGCTGAGTTGCTGGACCAAATTAATAACAAGTTAAATCTATAAAAATGAGTCAGAACGAATTAACGCAATAGCTGATTTAAAACTAATCTCATAATTGGTTAAGAAAAGCAAAGCCAAATGCAGTTCGTGTTATATAAATAGTTTCAAGAATAACGCCCAATTGGATACCTGACTAAGATAAATAGCAAGAATGTCCTCGGTTAAGGAAACACATAAGATTCTAAAGCTCCCCTTACCTAACCTACACACACTTACTCTGACGTCTCAGTCAGAATAGACAAATCCCTCCTAAGCAGAAATGGAGTCTCAATATATAACGTAATAACAAATAATTATGTTCGAGTTACGGAGCGCTAGAGCTAGAGCTGGCTTACCAGTCGCCCCATTTAAAAGACAATTTTATGCTAAATATCCGATAAGAATTTATGTATTAATATTATATTATGCAAATAGTTATCATGATATTGATATTTAAATATATAGTTTACGTTGCGGTATTTTAATTGCCTGGTTTGGAACTATGACGTTGCCATCATACGTATTGCCTTAAATTCTTATAAATTATATGTATGTTTTGAGTTTCTCGACTGCAACTACATTTATAAAAGAGAAAATTGTAAAAATAAATTTAGGATATTAAATTACTAAATAAAATTACAGAAATTAGAAACGAGTTCACTAGTACCTTTAAAATCATCTAGAATTATTTTATGATTAATACAATTGTATAAACGTATCATATATAGTGAACGGTTGTTGTTGTTGTATTAATGCTGATTTGCCGAATGCCACAAAGTCTTTTAAATGCCATTAGTTTGCACAAGCTGTCCAATGTGTCTTGTCCCAGTCGAGGAGCTATAAGGTAAGAATAAATTTGTTAAATAAATTGTAATGAATAAAAAAATGGCGAATTTGACAGTCGAGCGAGGCCGGCATTAAATAAAAAAAAAAACCGTGGTTCTGAGTTCAATTCAATTGTACATTGTACCAACTCAGCTACCCTTATACAGGATATTGCCACTGAAACTACTATATATGACTTTGGACACATTTTTTTAATTCGCCAATTTAATTGCATGGCTCTTTCCATATGGCAATAAAACAAAAAATAGAACACATACCATTCCCATAACATGAAAAATAGTTTGCTTTAGATATGTTAGTTATGTTCTTTCATTTTGTTGCTTGGGCAGCTATAACCATCGTTTGGGCACCCCTGGCTTAGTAAAAAAAAAAACGTATTCCACTGACACAAATAGCACAGCCAGACTGAGTATACATTAGGTTACTTTTTAGCGTTTCCGACGTCTCCTTCTCTCTTTTAGATAAGACTTTCACTTAACTTAATATACCCCTTCTGCCTTAAGGTACTGGGTAGAAACAAACCACATCTTCTTAAATTTCCGCTTGAGCAACTCTCATTAAATGAAACATCCTCATCTCACCTGACACTCGCGGGAACAGTACCATTGATTCTGGCATCCGGCGCACATATATGTTGCTTCGATTCGCTTGCAATACTGGCAACAGCGTTTTAATTCCTTGGGACCGTTTGTAGTGGCAACACCTTGATGTGACTTAGTGCTTGTACGGTTGCTGTGGCGATTGTTCTGGACGGCGCGATGCTCCGGCGCCTCTGACAGTTGACGCGACGCATCTAGGTTCGTAGTATTGCGGTCTATGGAATGTGAATCATTTTGCTTTGGGAAACAAGAAATTAGTTTGTAAAAATTCTAAATGGGATAAATGTTGCTTACAGCTAGGCTCCTGTCTTCATGACGTCTTTTCAGATTGCGATGATAAGTAGAAAGAAGGGGGCTGCTGTTGTATAATGGTGTAAGTGTGGACCCACTATCCAAATTATCCAATGAGTTCCGATGGCGGTGTGGCACCGGATGATTGCTGTAGGAGGTTGAAACATCTGCAGCTAAATTTGGTGTGGAATTTGCATATCTGCTGAACAAAACAAGTTTAGATGGTGTTTTATTAGTGTACTTTTTGTTGTGCCAGAGACTTGCCTGGATTGTGGTGGCTGCATTTTGGCACGCTTGCCTACCAAAGGTAGTTGTTCAGGATGCTCCCGACGGAAATCTGCAACCATGCTAAGTACATCGCGCACAGCGCCTTGGCGACCATAGCTAGATCTATCAATAACCGGAGGTGGAGATGGTGGAGCTCTACGAGTCTCCTGGTAGTGGGAACGCCTTGAATGCTCGTCTTCAAATCGCGTTTCTGCCAATGACGTATCCAGCATGCCCAGAGCACTTAAAAAAAAATATAAGTATCAGAAATAATACATACAAACCATCCTATATACTCTAAAAAATTCCTTCTATTTTCGGTTGGTGTAAAACTGGTCAAGAAATATTTTCAACGATAACTGCTTAAGATAAAAAACGATTTGTTTTAAAAATGCTGTAAAGTTTTCTTTAAAGATGCGGACCCGATTAATATTGAGTTGATTCTATAAGAAATTCTTGGGCTACTTGCTTACGTATAAATTTAAAAACGTTAGTGTCCACAATACTGTCCTTAGGTCTGTTACAATGCAGATTGTAACAGATAATTAAAACTCCTTTTGTTAGATTTGTTATTACCTGCGCCAAGTCTTAATATCAGCCTGAGTGCTTTCCAAGGCATTAATAAATTGGGCCATCGCAGTTCGTCCGTTATGTGAAGGCAAAGGATCCTCTTGTTCTTTCGTCAGCATTGCATAAAATTCATAGAGCTCGGAGATACCACAGCTCCTTTGCAATACGGGCGGCAGTTTTTCGTTTATTATTAAAATACGCTCCTTTCGCTCAATGCGTGCATGGAGTTCCTCTTTGACACAACGCATATGCAGCAGCCTATTATACTCGTCCTCTTTATCGTTTATTAACTTATCCAGCGTCTTAATATCCGTTTCAATGCGCTGTTTTTCCTCGGCATATAACTTAAGCTGAGGATTAATATAGTTAACCTTGTCAGTCATAATGTCATTAAATTCCGAATACTGGGAACTAATCCTTTGATGAAACTCTGCATCAGCAACACTGGGTGTAATGGGGTTAGCAATTTGTGGTTGCCTGGAGAGTGGCTCCGCTTGAGGTTTAGGTCGCGTTGCTGTCTGCAACTCTGGCTGCACTGCAGGAGCAGCCGCACAAGGAACTGCGTTCGATGAAATCGGCATAGTTGTAACGGCCGTAGCCGCTTGCATAGGCCTTTTGATATTATTCGGATCAATGAAACAAGAATTTTGAGCCTGAATGTTCGTTGCTGCTACTGCTTTTTCATTTGGATAGACTATTTCCATAGGCTCGATAGCTGGACTGGGCGTGTCTAAGCTGAATGACATGGAAGAGGCCAGCTCCTGCATTTGCACCTGCGGGTTTGTATAAAAATCATTGGGAGTAGGTGCTAGAGAGAATGGCGAGCCTAGTTTAAATGCTTGCGCGTTGGACGGCTCTGTATTATCTCTTGCAGTTATCTGCAATGTTGGTGTCTGGGAAATGCTAGGTGTTGTTGCCTGCACTACAGACGGCTGTTTCTCTTGCGCATACTGTTGTTCAGTTGATATTTCTTGAGGTATTGATTCTAAGAAATCATCGTCAAGAAGTGGCATATTCATCTTCTTCTTGACAGGTTGCCTATTTTCAGTTATATCTGGTGATGGAATTGAACGGCGGCGCTTCAACGTATCAAGTTGTTCTACTAATGGGGAGTCCAGTTTGTTTGCATGCTCAGCCTTAGGCGAAACCATGCGGACGGGTGCGGCAACTACAGGTGCTGGCAACTTTGGCTCTTCCAACACATTATTATAGCTTATTATTGCAGACACACAGTTGGTCAATTCCATTGGCTCACTTGGGTTGGCCTTTATATCAAGAGCAGCGTAGGCGATTGAAGTGACAGAGGGTGGCTCTACCTCTGTCTCAACTATGGCAGTTTTCAAAGTCAAAAACTCTTCCAAAACCGTGCCATTTTCGTTAAAAGCCGCATCTTCATTCGGCTGCTTTGGCATTTCAAGCGCAGGAGTTTGGTTCCGCAATGTGGCGGAGTTTTGAGTTTTAACTGCTTCAGCATGCTTTTCTGGGGATTCTTCATTTTCTGTATCATCTAGGCATATCAGTTCTGGAGAACGTTGACGTTTTTCTTCCCGGCGCTCTTGCTCTTTTTTTTCAATGGTCTGCTGATAATCCAAGTTGCGTGCGCGCTCTCTTGGCACTGCTTCTTTGAGAAGCTCCAAATAGTTCATCTTCTTCTTGAGATGGCCATTTAACCTACAAGAAAAATGCGTAACGCAAATATATAAAGCATTGAAGTGTCTGTACGTTATTCTTACCACATAATACTACGACGCTTATAATGTAAATGAAATTTGCGTTTTTGCTGTAAATATTTAATTTCCTTGTCGGTTTGATCGCGATTTGCTGGCGGCTTTTGCTGCGCTTGGTTGCCAGCCGCTGAAGTGCTGCCAGATTTGGCAGGTGAATCAAAGCCTGCCTTGGGGCCTGTAGTCTGCTTACTTACAGCCGCATCCATCAAAGCATCGTCGTCTTCATCTTGGCTGTATTCATCAGAGCTCAGCTGCGAGTCCGATGAATAGATTTCCACATCCGCCATAGCTAGAATAAGAGAAACTCATTAAAAACTTAAAGCCTTACACAAAAATATGCGAACAATTACTTATATGCTCACGCGTTGCACACGTTTAGAATTTACATAAACTCAAGTCACACAAAAAAGCGTCTACCGCGCCGGCAGAATTGTTAACTAGATGCTATTTGACAAGTAAGTATTAGCGCCTGCACAAATTACGTCAAACAAAACACGAAAAAAATACTCGAGGACACGCTTGTTGTATTGGAAAATTAAATTATTCTATTTGCTGCAATCTTCCAATTGTTTGGTGAATAAAAAGACAAATGGCAGCGGCGGCGAAGCAGTTTGCAAAAAATTGCAACATCAAGTTGATGAACACTACCAAGAACAAAATATGTGCAACACTATATATCGCTATCGGTAACAGTAATGAATACGATATGTTGTTATCGAATGCAGCGCAGTCAAATTGTACATCGCCAGCCCTATTATTCTTCTTCACACATACTGACTCACGACGCAACTTCAACTTTTTTTGCAATTGTTTTATGGCAAGCGCATACATAAAAATCGCGTATTAATTTAGTATTAAATTCTTGCCACAATGACTTCTTATGTGCGCGCCATGTATGATTTCTCGGGTGAGCCGGGCTCATCGGAATTGTCAATCACAACAGGCGAGGTGTTATCTGTTACGCGTACCGATGTGGGCGAGGGCTGGTGGGAGGGCAAAAGCACTCGAGGCCAAGTTGGCCTCTTTCCAGCCGCATACGTAGAAGTACTCTCAGCAGCTGAGGCGCAGCGTCTTACCAATGCTGCACCGGCAGCAGCTGCTGTAGCGGCAGATCCCTTTGGTATGGTACCGAGCAATAGCAATGCAGCAGCCGCCGGACCAAGCAACAGGTATGACACAACAGCGGACGATGATGGCGATGATTGGGAGGATGACTGGGACGAAGACAATGAAACCTACTCCGAGATTGGACCTAGCAAAACGGGTGGACAGCCATCACGGTCCAGCTCCGGTTTGGTACATTCATCAAGCGACTATGACAATAGGCATTTACCTGTTGCGCCTAGCGATGATAATGTATCAATGGCATCGACAGCCATTCATAACAATACCATGAAAAAAGGCATGTTTGCCAAGAGTTCAGACTCATACATACTCGGTTTATCAAGCAATAAAGAAAAGATACCAGAGGGAGAAATTGTATACATAACACAACTGGAGGATTCCATTTACCAATGGCAGGCAAATCATTCGCCCTACTCTGTTATAGTGGCCAGTCCAAAGAAAGAGTCAAAATTTAAGGGCATGAAAACGTTTATTGCATACCAACTGACGCCGAGCTTCAATAATATATCCGTAAGTATGTCGCCGTGTCGTCTATCAAATGATTAACGACGCTTGTAGCACGATAAAATCGTTGCAAGTGTGTGTGTCTGTATCTGTGTGTGCATGAATTTGTGGTTGTGGGGGTGCTGATAATTATAGTAAGAGTTCATGCAAGTCGCTGGGATCTTTAATTGGCGCAAAACAAAGAATCCACAAACTGACCAACAAACTAATAACTCTTACATACGTAGCTTTATTTCTTGAAGTGTTTGTATGTTGTAATACTATGCGTCATCGCTTACAAATTTCAACTTATCGGGTTTTTTTGTTGTTATATTATACACGCAGGTGTCGCGTCGTTATAAACATTTCGATTGGCTGCACGAACGTCTAGTGGATAAGTTCTGTTTAATACCCGTACCACCGCTGCCGGACAAGCAAATCTCTGGTCGTTATGAGGAGCAATTTGTGGAGCATAGACGCGTACAGTTGCAGGAATTTGTGGACTGGGTTTGCCGTCATCCGGTCATCTCGAAATGCGAAGTCTGGTATCATTTTCTTACTTGTACCGATGAAAAAATCTGGAAGAGCGGCAAGCGAAAAGCCGAAAAGGATCCTTATATGGGCGTTAATTACTGCTTGGCTATTTCGCCGCCGGATAAAAATTTATTGCACTCGAAAGTAGACGCACAAATGGAAAGTGGCACGCTGTTTATACACAGTATGGATGCAGCCATACGCAATTTGAATAATATTTCAAATGATATGGCCAAGCGTTCACAAACACAGAGCAAAAAGGAATTCCAGCGTATTGGGGATGGACTCTCGGAGCTAGCCAAATCACTGGCTATTGATGAGAGGCGCGCACCTACACGTAATGGCGTGCCGTTGTCGGAGAGTGTGGGCAGAATTGGCGGCATATTCATAGGCATAGGGCAAATGTTTGGAGATCAGCCGAAACATGACTGGATACCGCTATCGGATCGACTACATATCTACAGGTAAGAATTTTTGGAGCAAAATATAACTAATTTCTTTGAAATTAATTTTTTCTGTTATTTTACAGAGGCGTTTTAAATTGTTTTCCGGACATATTCTCCACACACAAGGGCGCCATACAAAAGCGTAAAGATTGCGAGCGATCTACAGCTGAGGGCAAGATGAGCAATATCCAACTGCAGGATGTCAATCGACGCACCGATGTCATTTCGTATACCGTGCTTGCTGAGCTAACACACTTCAAAAGCGAGCGAGACACTCATCTAAAATCAACAATAAAATCTTTTATTCAGGAGCAAATTAAATTCTATCAGGGCGTTGTCGCTCGTCTCCAGGAAGCAAATAAACAAATCGAGTAGTTTATCTAACTACAAGCACAAATATACCGACAAAGAGATAAGAAATAAACATTCGCACGCGTGCATTTCAAATGCTTTAAAAACAAAACTTTAAAATATCGTATTGTGGTTATTAACTAAATAATAAATAAAACTAAAAGAATATTCATTAATTACGTGAGTAAGTAAAAAGTTGCATATTTATATAAAAACATTTATACATACCTTATACACTGAACAGATTTTAAATATATATTTATATAAATAAATGGAAAAAGTAGAATGTTTGTTTAAAATTGAGATGAGGCGAGTGGGATTTTGTTTCAACCTTTCGTTTCCAAGCCGGGTTTGGAGAGCATGCAAACAATTTTCACTTAGCTATCTGAGATAAAAAAGATAAATCGAAGCTGGTGGAATCCCCAGTTTGTAATTATCTGGTAGTTCCAAACGAACAGCTTAACTATCAAAAAATGCTTAATTAACGAATTATATATAGTATTATCTGTCATTATGCATTTATTAGGGTAAAATTCCAAATTCCAGTCATCTCATATCAAAAACGTTTGAGAATTTTTGCTAAATCAATGGACAGAACTTGTTAATGTTTATACAAAGTGATTCCAAAAGCGGGGAAAAGTGCATATGTAGGAATCTTTATATAGCCACAAGAGATTAGTTTATGCCAGGGATTGATGCCACAGAAATCCTGAAATTTATAGCCTCAGTTTGCTATCAATCATGCATATAACGCTTGGTTTCTGTTTTCTGTTTCGTAGAATAAATAAATAAAAACGCTTGTTTATAATTATTTTTTGCTATGTTTGTTGCTTTTATCAGCGAAATTCTCTAAAAGGTTTTTCTTTATTTTTTTTCTCATTTTTGCTTTGCTTGCCATTTTCATACTATGCATAAGTTTTTTTTTTGTTTTTTCTTGTTTGTGATTCTTGTGTTTGTTTTTAAAAAATATATATGTAAAAATTGCACATTTTGGGGTATTGCATATAAATAATAAAATAATATAATATTAATAAAGAATAAAACAGCATCGTACATGTCATCAAAAGGAATACAATTACAAATAAATTATATATAATAAAATATTTTAACACAAACATACAATTATTTTTTAGCTTTGCTCTGCGGAATGAATACAATTTTGTGTATTATTTTATGCCTTTTTTTGTGGGGGATTTTGATGGTTCGAGGAGTTGTTTGTGAGTAAAGGATTAATTAGTTATTGGGGAGAGTTGGTCACTAAGTGTAATACATCTAGATAAAAACGCTATATACACACACACAAGTTAATAATCATAATCGATAATAATAATATAACGCAGCATGAGATAATAATCATAATAATAATAGATTTTGGTTAACAATAATACAATAATTAGGTTTTTCATTTTTTACTTCTTACGGCCTATGCCTTTTGCTCCTCTTTATCTATATATTTCATACATTCCTTTTTACTTTTTAGCTTTTTTTTTGTTTTTTATGTTTTGCATTAACAAACTACCGATAACAAATTTTTACTAATTCAATTTAAATGTTGTTTTCATTATTTCTTTTGTTTTTGTTTCTTTTATAAATTATTGTTGTTGCTTGCCGGTTACCTTGTTGTTGTTGTTACTGTTACTTTTAAATTAGGGGAAATAATCTTAGCAATTCCTTGCATTTAAATGGCCTATATATATCGCTCCATTTATATATATATATATATAATATATATGTCTATATGTATATGTTAATATGTGTATGCATGTGTTAGTTAGTTATATGAACGATCGCCATAGTCGCCACCAAATCGCATCGCCGCTGCATGCTTGTTGTTGTGATTGCTCTGGGCCGCCGCTGCTGCCTTCTCGGCCAGCAACGCCGCCTTTTGTTGCATGTAGGGATTAAAGTGCATGTACATGGAAGCTGCAGCGGCTGCGTAACTGCTTCGCTGCTGATTGTGTTGTTTGTTGCTGTTCCATTGTTGTTGATGCTGATGCTGCTGTTGCTGCTGATGTTGCTGTTGCTGCATCTGTTGGTGCTGTTTCTGTTGCTGCTGCTGCCAGTAGTTGCTAGCCGTATTATCGGCCATATAGCTTCCATCCATATTGGCATTACTGCTATCCTTTTGCTGATATAAATAGGAATTCAACAGGGTTTCACGAGCCGCTGCTGCTGCGGCTAACTGATTGTTTTGGAACATGTTTTCCATGGCCGCTGCAGCTGCGGCAGTGGGGTAATGATGTTTGTTATTGTTGTGATTTTGATTGTGTGGCAGTTCATTGGGCGTTCGCACCCTGGCTCCGGCAATAGTGCTTCCAGAGCTCTGATGCTTGATTGCAACAGGTGTGGTTCCGGTATGATAATTGGCTAAGCCTATGCTTGAATTGTTACAGTCATGCGAAAGCTGCTCCTCGAAGTTATTGCTGGCCATTGCTGCTCCTGCAGCTGCTGCTGGCTCCTTTTGAGCCCGGCTTGACTGTCATTCGCCGGTGGCCGTGACTGTTGTCCATTGCCAGGGACTATTGTAGCCCTGCTTGGGATTGCTGTAAGTAGGAATTAAATATTTTTGATCAATTTCGATTTATCAATATTTATGAGCCTGTTTATTTCCAAAGCTACTTACTTGCCAAAGAGCGGATGCCAGAGCGCTGAATTGGCGTCCATGCCAGCAGGATCTGTCATTCCCCTTGCCTGCATTTCCGCCATGTGCTGCTGTTGTTGGTGCTGTTGCTGTGCTTGCGCCTCATGAAGCATATTTCCCCGTTTACGCTGCTGCGCCGATTGCGTGGGCTGTTTGCTAGTCTCTAGCGGATTATAGGTGATGCAGGCTTTGCTGGAGCGAAGCGTACGTCCAGTGCTCTGTTCTTTGCTTAGTTGTTGTTGCTGCTGCTGCATCTCATGCGGTGACTTTTGCAGAGCAGCGCATCTCAAACTATCAAAGGGCACATTAAGTAGAGGCACGCTAATACTTTCTGGATCCAGCAGATTCGAGAGAGATTTACATGTGAGGCGTGGTTTGTGCTCCGCGGGTGGCGTCGGAGGTACAGATTGCTGTTGTGAAGTAGGAGTAGGCGTGGTTTTAGTCTTGTTGAAATTGCTATTGAAGTCCGGTATGTGTAGAGGAGTTGAATCTTGTGCTGAGTCTGGGGCACGTCTGGCGCGTTTGTGCTCCAGATTATGTGTAGATTCTGTTTGCTGCTTGCTGGATGCTGTGGCAGCTGTTGTACCTGCTGCTGCTTCGCTCCAGCCCATAAAATTAGGTAGTTGCGGCTGCAGCAGCTTTTGCATAATAGCCAACTCCACAGGATTGGCAAAGCCATTTAAGTTGGGCGGGGTTGCGACTGCTGGTGGAACAGACGTTGCTGCAGATGGTGCGGCTGGAGGCGGCGGTGTTGCTTGGACCTTGGTAGCCAAAGCTGCCTGTTCCTCTGAGGCTTTTTGTTTTAAGCAATGCTTATAAAGCTCATCCAAGTGCTGCATGCCAAATTGGCTGCTATAGAACGGCATTATATTGCTCATAAACTTGCGTTGTAAGCCCAACGGATCTTTTATAGTCTTAAGGAGCTCCTGAGATAACTGGCCAAAGTATGGCATCCAAAGCATTTGCTGCAGTAGCGCCAAAGTGGTTGCATTTAGATCCGTGGACATGCTGGAGTCGGCAGGTGAGGGTGGAGCCGCTGCTGCAGGAACTGTGGCTGGCTTTGGCGCCTGCGTTGTTTTGTGAGGTAAAGCAATGCTAGGCTGCTTGGCGGGACTGGGCAATTTAATGCTAGCTGGCTCAGGAGGATGCACTGGCTCTTCACATTGCGTTGGCTTGGTAGTCTTTACCTGCTCCACTTCATTCTTTAGTATGGCTTCTAGCTGCTCCATGGTGACAACAAGTATGTTCGGATTCTGTATGATTTCCGGATAGGCGAAAGCCTCAGGCAGACGCAACTCCGGACGTGTGGTCAGCAGCAAAGGAATCTCGCGAGCTGGTGAGGCTAAGACTGCGCCTAAGCGGTCCTTTGGCACGAGTATGGGATCGGGCACTTTCCATTGCGGATTGCTAATCAGCATTTTGAGTTGTGTCAATGCATCTGGATCTTTATCTACCTTGATGTTAGCCTTGGAGCGCTTCTTTTGCGGCGGAGACTCTTCTTCATCATCTATAACGACCGTTTCCAAGTACTTGCTAGAAGCAGTGGCAAGCTTCTCACGCGTCTTACCCAAATCCATGGGCTCGGCCTGTTGAGGATTGTTTGGCGCGCTGACAGCAGCTGCGGGCAGTTGATTTAAGGCATTCAGTTTTAGAAACTGTTCTAGTATGAGATGCTTAATGGTTTCCGATGTGGTCTCCACCTCAGCAGGTATTGCGTTTGTTTCTAGCTCCAAATGCTCCGAAGATTTTAGTATATCCGAGCTGGAGGTCACAGCACACTGACTGCGTGATTCTGAAGGCGGACAGACTTCCTCCCGTTTCTTATAACTCAAATCCTTAGGCGTTTCGTCGGGCACTGCCTCATCCTCTTTGTCCTTTCTAACCGGACTTGGCGGCGTAGGCGTTTCTGTAAGCTCTACTGTAGCTGGCGTATTGGGTAAGACTACTACTCCAACATCGGGATCTTTTTCAAAGGCTTCAATGCCAAAGCTGTGCGTGTGCGACTCATGGAAAAGCTCGCCATTGAGACCCTCTATCTCGCCAGCCTCATTGAAAGACAGACACTTGGGTGCATCGTTGTTCATATCCAGCAAAGGCAAATCCTTGTCAAGATTGGCTACGCAAAATGAACTTAGCGCTTCCGCTTCAGCTTGCGATAATGATTCCTGGGCCACGACGCTATGGCTGTCATGCATTAAGTTATCCTCGCAACTGCGCTTGACCAGCGAGTCTATTAACTCGACACCGCTGCTGCCGTTGTCGCTGCTACAATGATGCAGCAAATCTGCATCGTCGAGCAAATCTTTAAGATTCTTGGTGTTGGCATCGAGACTCTCAATATGATGATCCACATTAGGTTCAAGCAGCGTCTTGCTGTGTTCTTCTGTTTCCTCCAGCATGCATTTGTCTAGGTCGTTGGCATTGTCGCTAACCTCTTGACTAAGCGTATTGTTCCCGATCTGTGCGGCAGCCACATTTCCTTGGGGCAAAAAGAGACCCGTTTTGGGACATAGCTGCAATTCCATAGGCGAGGGTGTTGAACTTTGATATGTGGGCGTCGTACTGGTACTAGTTTTGGTGGCTCTTGTTGAAGCATTTGTCTCGCTGTCCAGCAGTGCATCAAAGCATACATCATTCACTGAGGGAGTAGTGTGTGCCACATCTGTTACATGATGCACGCTGTCCACAGCAGGCAAAACCACTACATTCTCAATAACTGCAGCCAGATTGTCTTCTTCCGGCTGTTCCTGCTGCTCCTCAAGCTGATCTGGCAGCTGTGTAGCCGTATCATCCCAGTCGTGCAGTAGATTTTGCGCCAAATTTGGCAGTTCTTCTGTAGGTTCGTCTAGCTGCTCTGTTGGCTGCTGCTGCTCTAAAAGTTCCTGCTGCTGTTGGCTCTCGTATACCTCGCGTTTGACCTTCATCAAGGGTGTCGCCGCGTTATGGAAGAACTTAACTATTCTAGTCGAGGAAGCATCTGTGCGCGGCATAGAACGCCATCCATTTGTGGTTTTAGTCAGGCGTATGCGATTGCGTTTGTCATAATCCTCGCAGCGTACTTCCACAATACGCGTATCGTCTTGTTTGACCCACAGGAATATAGGCTGCACGCTGGGCGTTGTAGGCGTCTGCGGCGGTGTTGGCTGCAACTCGGCTGTTCCAGCCATATTTACCGGCGACTTTTCTGGCGTTGGTGTGGCGACTGTAGCGGCCGCCACTGCATTTACTGTTGTGGTTTTGGTTTCGATTTTTACTGCGGCTGTGCGCGCTTTGGATGCAGCTTTGCTGACTGCTAATGCCGCTGGTTCCTTGGGCTGCTCTAGCGCCAGCGGCAGCAGCTCGGCTTGGCTGGGCGTGGACGCTGGCGTAGGCAATTGTAGTGATAGCGGCAGCGACGTTGGCGCAGCTGTTGCCGTGCACTTTGGTTCCGTTTTGATTTCACGCAAGAGATTTTTATTAAGACGCGGCGTATTGGCCACTTTTAGATGACCAAACTTTTGCTTCGCACGCGTTGATTTGCCACGCGCGCCACCACGACCGCGTCGCCGAACAGGCTGCTCCTCAAAAACCAGGAATATATCACGCGCCACTCTTCGGCGCTCCGATTTTCTGTGGCTAACTGGCGGCGCTGCATCAAACTCCTGCTTAACAAGGTTATTTTTTCCACCGATGCTGTCTTTACTGTTATTGCTACTATTGTTGTCATCGTCATCCTCTGGGCTTCCATTATCGTAAGCTACGCGGTCACTTAGCCTGCAAGTGGTCCTTGGCATTTTACGGCCGCGGCTCTATAGCGTTCGTTATTAATATTGAAAAACGATTGTCATTTTTTTGTTATTTATTTGTTCTTATTGCAGCATTTTTTGCATAAATTTCATTTATATATTTTTTTCATTCCTTTTGCACCGTATGCGTGTGTGCTTTTTCACACTTGCGTTTGCGTTTTTTCTGATTGGAAGCAGCCCAAATAAAAAAAAACTATTGTTGGCAGTGAAGGCTGCTGCTGCGGCTTTCAAATTACAAACAATTCTTGTACATTGCGCACTTGCCTACCATCATCAACAATGCGCTTGAATATTAGTTTATTTCACTTAATATTTTGCTGTGCAGCTATGCGCTTCTGTCTTATACGGACAAAATCAATATATGTATATCAAAATATATATACATGGGGCCAGATGTGGGCTATGCTACCAGCTATAACCAAATATGATGGTGGTGGTGGGTTTGTTGGTGGGTTGCTGTTGTTGTTTTTTAGCGTTATGGCATTGCCATATCGTTGAGAAATGGTTGGTTGGGGTAGAACTTAAGCTAGTGGAGCAACAATTTATTGTAGTAATTATAATAATAATGGCTTATTTTTAAAATGCATATATAATTGCTGCTGTGACAAAGCGTATGCTTAAATAAGGTTGCAAACGTTTTTGTGGTATACAAATTGGTCAAATATACATCTACAACCTGTCACTCTGATCGCCAAGTAATTGTGGGTGTTGCAACCATCTGGCAGCACAATTGTTTTGTTTACATTTTGTAATTGTACTCAGGCAGCATTTTCGATAAGACATATTTGCCGCAACTTTGCAAGAAAACTATAAAGTCTACGAACTAAATCTTTTGTGCTAATGTGCAAAAGTTCATCTAAAAGATATTTGCTATGAATATGTTCAACTAGTTTTTAGTAGTATTTTAATAGTTAAAATTCTAGAGTAACTATTTTGTACATTTTTGAATTTGTTTCTAAAAAGAAATTAATTCGAAAAGTGCCGCAAAACCCTCACTTTAAGCTTCTTAAAGTTTGTATGAGTAGAAAGTTGGTTTTCCACAGCATGTTAGAATTAATATTAATAATAATATTAATTCATTAGAATGATCCACAGTTTTTTACAAACTCGATACAAAATCAATTTTGCCGTTTGATAGCAATTGTTGAAACATCGATATGATAAATATCATTCATGATAACATATGTAAATTATCGCAATTAAAAACATCGATATCACGATAAAATAGTATTTCATCCACAACTCTACTACTAAATGTTTTTTGTTTTTGTCGTGTGCGGACGTGCGCTCGTGATTCGCTCTTTCAAAATAGACAAATTAATTAAAATGCAATGTAAACTATTGAAATACACGTTAAATCAAAACATTAACTAGTGCTTAATAATAGAACAAAACGATCTATACGCAGACAAAGCATGCAAAAAGTATGTGACCGTGGAAATTTCGATTTTTTGCATTACGACGCTCTCTATGCAAAAAAACAAAGGCGAAAAGAGAATAATCAGCATGTGTAAATAAAATATTGAGAAATTATAAATAAATTTGTTTATACAACGACATCGTGCGTGCGCTCTTAAATTTATTTCAGTAGCGGTGCGCGAGTTTATTGCAATATTTTTTGTTTTGCTTGCATGCCTCTATTTAGGGCCGTACTTAATATTTACATCTTTCGCTGTGTGTGTTTGCAAATGCAATTGTATTTTGGGCTTCAGTGACGTAAACAAACCCAAAATGTAAACCACAAAAGAAAATTGCTAAAAATACCAACAACAAATAATGCTCAAAAATTCACGTGCGAATAACATAGTAGCAACAAACACAACAAATTGACGTACAACTTTCTCGTCTATGTTTTGTGCAGCAAATTCGTTGCAACGGCCAGCTGAGCCAAACTACATGTGTGTGTTTTGCTGCATGCTAGTGTAAGTGTGTGAGGGAGCGCAACACGTTTTTGTTTGTGCAAAATGCGTAAACGACGTCACTGATTGCAGTCTGCGTACGTCAGCCGTTTGTTACCTTTATTGAATGCGACAGGTAAGCAGAGATGGCAATAATTTTCTTGCTCTTTTTGTTATAGTATGCCGACGCCTTTGAACTGACAGCGTTAAAATTAACATAGCACTTTAATTAATCATAATAGTAGGAGCGCGGCAAACATTTATGTAGTAGATAAAACAATATAGATAAACACATACATACATATGCATGCTTGTGAACATATCAATGATTAGTTCTCTGAACTTCTTTCATAGACAGCAGGTAATTTTCCATACTCCTTGCACACACATACACACACGCACACACGCACACTTTTACACAGACAGACACAGACGCAGAGATAAGGCGACGACGTTAATGACGTTTGTGGAGCATTTTTATACTCTGTACGAACTGAAGATGAGTTCAAGAACTAATACACTATCCCGATGCATTTGGGTTTTTTAAAAAAATGTTCTTTAAATTTTATGAGAAAGCGTTTGTTAAGTTTGTTTCATCTGCATTTATTCTTATTTTGGGCTAAATCAAACCATATCCTGTTCTCATAACCGACTTAATTTTATTTTTGCAAGTCTTAAAAAAATAATATTTTCGCACATTGGATCGTATTCTTGCTATCCTATTCTCCCAGTGGAGAATAATGTTCTTTGAATTTTATGAGAAAGCATTTGATATTTTATTCTTATTTTTGGCTAAATCAAACCATATCCTGTTCTCATAACCCCCTTAATTTTATTTTTGCAAGTTTTAAAAAAAGTTTAAGTGAATATTTCATAATATTTTCAACCATTGGATCGTATTCTTGCCATCCTATTCTCTCAGTGGAGACCTCATGGGATATTTTAGCCAATATCTTTTTTAATTTTGCGACTGTTTTTTTCTTCTTTGGTTGAAATCGAATTCAGATAGAATTTATCTTATCTTTAAATAAAAAAATTTTCTTTAAATTTTATGAGAAAGCGTTTGATAATTTAGCTTCATCTGCATTTATTCTTATTTTGGGCTAAGTCAAACTATGTCCTGTTCTCATAACCGACTTAATTATATTTTTGCAAGTCTTAAAAAACAGTTGAAATTACTATTTCATAACACTTTCGAACATTGAATCGTCTTCTGGCTATCCTATTCTCCCAATGGAGCATAGGACCTCATAAGATATTTTTGCTCAATATCATTTTTAATTTTCCGACTTTTTTTTCTTTTTTGGTTAAAATCGAATTCAGATAGAACATATCTTTAAATAAAAAATAGGGTTTCTTCTAAAAGTAAAAAAATATTGCAGAAAAACTTGAAAAACACACAAGTGCATTAAAAACTATTAGATAGGTAACGAATTTTTGTAAAGAATTTTATACACAATAATATAATTTAACGAAAACTTTAGTAGTGAGTTCGTTGTAATGGCTTGAATTGTTACTTTTCTGTAAATAATATATCTTTTACCAAATTAGTGTCGCTAAAAGTTAGGGCCAGACAGTGTAACAACTATTTATTAATTTTCTTTATAGTATAAAAAAGTTTTTTGTTTTGATCATTTATGTAAGAAAAGAATTCTCAGAGCCATTTACGTACCATTAATTATTTGTTAGGAAATTATACTAATGTGTGAAATTTCTATTATTACTCTGCACGTTTGTCCTATTATCATTATTATTGCTATTCGCCTCGTGCTTATAATAAATAAATCACAAGGTGAGGTTGAAAAAAATGTATTTCTGTTGGGCATAAATGCGTAATAGGAAAATAGCAAAGAAATTTACATTAAACAAAATGTTTATTTGTGCTAGACATAGGGGCATTTGTCTACAAAAGGTATTTTAACCCAAAAAATATTTTTGATACTGTTTTGGGTATTATTTAGTATTTGCAGAGTTATACTCAGCTAAAATCCGTTTTTATACAACCGCCGTAGTTTAAATTATGTTAATATAAGTTTTAACTTCTTTGAAAAGTGGTAGAACAGCCATTACATATTGTGCTATAAAATATCCAAAATATTTTTCATGGTTTTAAATAAAATTTTTGGCTCAAAAACTATTAACAAAATCAAAATCACGCCAGTCTACACTCGAACACAGCTGATGGATTTTGTTCAGTTGTTATTCGAGTATTCTTGCCTTTGTGCATTTCTGCATTTGTGCATTACATAGCGAGCAGCCCAAATCAAAAGTATCGCATACGAAGAAAGGAGAAAAATTTATTTTCTTATAATTAAATCAAAAACTTAGCTTCGCTCCGCTAGTATTGATGTACATAAAATAATTTCAACGCCATTTGGGGTCCACTTCTCCAGGCAATCCCTCGTAACTTAAAGGGTGTTTCATATTCGGCGCCCACAACTTCATTTACCGGTTTCTTTTGCTTTTCTTGTTCCTTCCTATTCGCTTTACTGAAGACGTTAACGTCGCGTCGCTGCCGCTGCTCTGGCCCCAACTTGTCGTAATGCAGTCTGCCGCCGGACATTGACGCAGCCGACGCCGCCGCCGTTGCGCTAGTTTTTCCACATTTTTAAGATGCATACATATATATATGTATAAGCATTTATTATTGTTTGCTTTTTCAATGGCTTGTTATGCTTTACTTTGCACACGTTGTTGTTGTATTTGTGTATGTGCTGCTGTTGTTGTTGTTCATGGTCACAAAATTTATTGGTCAACATTTTATCTTGAGGCCCGGCACGGCACCCACACGGCGACTACGTATAAGATGACTATGTCGATGGTGATGCCAAAGACTCCTTCAACTTGTTTGCTTTGGTTTCTGTTGACTGGAATTGTGTACATGCCGACGCCCACATGGAAATTTTACGCTTCAACACGCCGCTGCTGTTGCTGCCACAATCGTTGCACGTTTGTTTTTTTTTTTGTTGGCCCGTTTAGTTTTTGTGTTCGTGGTCAACAGCCGCATAAATAACAAACAACTAAAAGCCGTTCGGAAATGGCCAAAACAAAAAATTTTTGACATAAATTATGAAAAATTTGCCGTTATTTTTTGTTTGGATTATATCTGTGTTCATTAATCTCGAGCAACATAATCTTAATATCTTAATTCTCACTGTGTTAATAAACTTGGCAGCTAATAAATTTGTTCAAGAAAATTCTTTAGCATTGTAAGAATTCATAATTTTGTTTATCTTGGGGAATTGTTTATGCGTGATACGTGTCTAAGATGAGTGCATAACAATTTTTAAGAAAATTTATGGTTTTTTATTGCATTTCTAATGGAATGTCTCTCAGTCATTTAAAAAGCATTTTTTGTTTATCACAAAACGCTGATCTATGTGCTACAGATTCTTTTCTTTTCGAATGTTGCTGCATCAGTGCATTCCCAAAAACTGTGATATTAAACGACTGTGTAACAGTTTTAGATCTTTAGTTTAAGTTGATGACTTGGTTGGGTTTGTACCTTTTAGTTTTCAATAAAGGTGACCAATACGGCCATAAAGATAATGTTTAGATTAAGACATAAAATTTTGTAATTAATGTAGCCCTTTTGAAATCGTTTATTTTAGTGTAAATAAAATCCACAGTATTGGGGATCGTGTATGATAATTAAGATTCGAATTATCAGTGAGAATGAAACAAGACCACTCCACTTGATTTGGTTTGTAGTTATTACTTCTACACTACTTTTGTAATTATAAGGACACTTTTTTCTTTATTAAAAGGACTTCCAATTCATTTGGAGATCTTTCAGTCTACTGCTTTGCTGTGGTTTTTTGACAGAAGTATTGAAGGTTGGTCGTATCGCTAAGAAGTCGTAGTAGTTTCATTTATTAGGAGTACATGGGGTAGATAAGTTATTTTATTTTTTTATAGAATAGTACAGTAAACGAAGAGTTTTATCAACAAAGCCCCTAAAGATCTTTAAAAGTTTTAAGTTTAAAAGTAGAAGTTAAATCTAAGTTATAAAACGTTTGCAGCCAGATCTTCGTAGGGTCTGGCAGAAAAAAGTGGCAAATAATTTAACAAACCTAAAGAGAAATTAAGCGCAACTTTTGGTAAAGTTAGGCATTTTGAAAAATTAAAAATCTTACGCACAAAAATTAGGTGTACACTTGTTGCGAAATTTCCTTAGAAGAAATGTTCTTAAACTTTTTTTTGTTAAGTAGAGCTGCCCTTGGGTTTTATAAAGGCTTCTGGCTGATACCTAATACTCACAAATTTTTGGTCTCCCATGGGATTTTATCTACTGCGGCTTTATACTTCAAAAATTTGTTTTTGTTTTGATTTCCTAAATGCTATTTGTATTTTTGATAGCAATTCCAAATGTTACTCCGCAGACTGGAGGTGAGTTTTCAGTTGGATGTGATGACATTTTTCTGATGACTAACTGCATAAAAATCTTAAACAATAAATAAAACTACGCCCAAAACACTACCCAATACAGGTAACGGCGCAAGGCACTAATTTTGTTAGAAATTAATCTTAATTTGTATTAAATTAAAATAAATCGATAGAATGCATTAAACGCCACATAAAAATTTGAATTGGGAGAATATTATTTTTGTCGATGAATTTAGTTAGTTTAAGCAAAAAATTGTTCTTCATGGAAAAAAAAAACTTGACAGATAAAAAGCAGTACTAGGGAAAGGAGCTGGGTAAGGTTTGGTTGCAAATGATAATAAATGAATGGATTGCACCAAACACAACATAAATAACAAGGATTTTATTTGGAAGAATATAAGTTTCATCGACAAGTCGGTCAGCTTTTTAAAAGCATGCTAAAAGCCAAGCAAGGAAAGAAATCCCTTTTGCGTCATCTATTAGAGGGTTTATTGGATCACCTGGTTATGACTACTAGGTTATAAAGTTAGTTAGTTTGCTTTATTTTTATAAGTTTTAAGTTTAGCTTAAAGCTAGCCGTTGTAATTTACAGAGTTAGATAAATAATTTTTTCAACTAGAACATACATAGTAAGGCATAGTAAAAATAATTATTTTAAGCGTATTCTGTCATACTCGACTCCTAGTAGAGCATATGTCCTCGACCATCCTCTTGTAGTTAACTCTATTAAGCGATTAACGGCAGATATCGTGTCATGAGTAGCTGCCAGTTTCTAGTTCATGATCAATAGATCTTTTCCATGTTTTTGGTAGCGCACCAACGCGATGACCTCCTCCCTGAGGGTTCCAACGAAGTGCCTGTCGAGCGAGGTTCTCGTTGGATCTCCGAAGGGTATGCCTTCTTCTTCTATCATCCTCGACTCCTAGTGGAGCATAGGGCCTCGACCATTCTCTTGTAGCTAACTTTATTAAGGGATTCAAGGCAGATATCTTTTCTTGAGTAGCTGGCGGCATGTAGTTCATGATCAATAGATCTTCTCCATGTTTTTGCTGGCGCACCAACGCGATGACCTCCTTGAGGGTTCCAACGAAATGCCTGTCGAGCAAGGTTCTCGTTTGATCTCCGAAGGGTATGCCCAATCCATCGCCACTTACGCTCGCATACTTCTTGTCGTTATATAGCCGAAGGAAAGTGAAAAAAACCTTGCTCCAAAGAAAAAAAGTATGAATTTACTAAAAACTATTTATAAGGTCTAGCTATTCATTGATTGAGATTCAAGTTTCTTGTTTTTGGAGACAAAAGCTTGACAATCATGGCAATATTAGTTTTTCTACGTAAATAGTTTGTTGGATGGTAACGAGGGGGTTCAATTTTATTTTCAATATTATGTTTTACCTTGGGTGTTTTTTTTTTTAATGATTAGGTTATACAAAAAATTGATAAACAATCGCGCAAACGAATTTTGCAAAAATTTGTTAAAATCAAAATTTACTACAAAACTTGGCCTTGATCTTTGAACTTTGCAATTTTTCACGATAACGACCTTTAACATTGGACGTTTCTTATTTAGGAATACATAGTTTATTTATCTTTAGAAGCAACTGAAAACATTACCTTAGAAAGTATTTGTACGCAAATGGTAATTGATTCGAAATAGAATTGGTAGACACAAAATAACAACCAAGGTCTTACTGAAAATATCTATACCAAATAACAACAAAGTTAAAAAGTGTAAGGCATCGTTTGGAAGCCTGAAAAATATTTCAAAAATACGTCGGATTCTTCATCGTTTGAAAGTCTTAAAAATATTTCAAAATATGTCGGATTCTTAGAACACTGCAGACCCGAAGGGAGTGCTCTATCCCTTTACCTGTGTCAACATTCATGGGCACAGGGTAGGCGTTAGAAAACCTATCTTTTAAGTATTCCCTGACTGACTATTTTGTGTCGCCCCTGGGAAGGGCATGGGGATCTCTATTAATAACCCTTCGAAGAGAACATTTACCTATAGATTATAGCCGAATCCGAGCGGCGGTGTCTGGACTCAATAGAGATTTTCTTTGGGAAATAGCGACTTTGAGCTAGCAATGACATTGCTTTGGCTTAAATTATAAAAACTAACCAAATTTATGCCTTCGAAGATAAATGGAGGCGGTCTTACTGTTTTTTTTTCTAATATCTTATGCAAGTTTCTGTTTCGATTTGATTCTATATCGTCTAATGTGACGCAAAATTGGTTTTTCTCATTGAGCACCTACCAGGGTAAGTCAGTAATCTATCTAAGCGCTCAGTTCTGCCTCGAGAGCAGGCAAGATTACGTTTCTTAGATAAATAACACATTTCCACTAAATAACTACAAAGAATCCTAGACTATTTCTACTTTGATCTATAGAATTCAGCCTCAAGAGCAAATTGAGTAAAAATTGTTTCGAAAACCCATATAAAGTATACAAAACCCAATTCTCAAGCAAATACCAATCATCCAAAAGCAATAAGAATTTACGGTTGCCACTACAACCCCTCCTCATAACAAATTGCCAATTGTTGTGCTTGTCTGTGTGTGTGTGTGTGGAAGCTTGATTGCACGAGTAGTAGTTAGCCTAGGTAGTTGGGCAGTATATAATTCAATGGGCCTTTGGCATTAACCCTTAGCTAACTGACAAGTAGCTGGCTGGAAGGTTGCCTCTTGTCGTCTGCTGCCCACATGATAAACGATAGCTTGTTAATAAATCAAAAGCAATGTGCATTTTGCGTGTGTGTGTGTGTCTGTGTGTATGTATTGCACAATGTGTTCCAGCAATACCCTGATCTGGTACACCCCAGCCTAGAGCTTGGCCACGGCACGGCACGGCCTGGGTTGGCTTGGCTTGGCCTGACTCTGGTAGCAAAAATTTATAGAAGTAGTAACAATGTCAAAAAGTTTTTTTTCTTTCCATTTTGTTTGTCGTTTTTGTTGGTTGTGTTCTTCTTGTTGTACTCAAAGTATAGGGACCGACCGACCGGGTGGGTACACATGGATTTTTCAAGTAGTAAAGTCCGTTCGCATAGAAGTATGCTACAACATGATTGGGTATGCACTCAGCACAGGATATTTCATATGCCTTGTAGATTTATGAAGTGGTCGGAATGTTGAGTGTGTGGGCGTTGGGATTCATTGCTCCTAGCTGTCTTTGGCATTCTAATGATTTTTTATTGTTGTTGTTCAAGTGGCCCATTGTACAGCTGGCAACATATTGTCAGGAACAGGAACTAAAACAAGAATGACATGTACAGATACTCGGCATGTTAATGCAAGATTCACTAGCTGTCATACCGAACGGCCGATATAAAAGCGACACAAGTAACAGTGGGCTAAAAGCAGATTGGTCTTGTAGTTGCAACTTTTAAACATGATTTGGATTTGTTTGGCAAATGCGACAGCTTGTCTTAAATTGCTTTTGACTTGGCTCTTGAACGGCTGCACTGGCCACTGGCTTGGCAAAAGTGCTGATATAATAAGCAAAGGCATTTCTAATTAGCCAACTGATAAGCTGTTCTTGTTGTTGGCCGGGATAAACCGGTAGCTGAATGGATGTGCAGGAATTTGGGAAATTGGAATGCCAGGCAAGCATAAGCAAAGCTGCTAAGCACGTTTCCGCATCAAATTATTTGTTGTTGTTTTAAGGAGATTTTTCTTTAAAAACTTTGAAAAGAAATAATTGATAAAAGTGGATGAAAATAAGTTTTTTTGTTTTTTAATTTCCTTTTATTTGGTTTATGTATTTGAAGTTCGGACAAGTCGACAATTTCTCTTAAAATTTTCTTATTAAAATTAACTTTTTAATACCAATAGAAATTGCAAATAAAAAGCCAAACTTTTGAGCTTGCATATAATATTTTTTTGATTGTTTCTAAACTTTATATCTGTTAAGTCCAGTGGCGGTTACTCAGGAGGGATTTCGGGTACGAACGCTTCTAAAAGTTTGAATAAGAAGTTGCCCCTTACTCGTTTTAAAAATAAAAATAAATCAAGAAAGTAGAGAAATTTTTATTTCCAACAATTTTTATTATTTATTTTTATTTTAACAAATTTAATCTAGTATTTAATACTAAAATTAATACTAATTTAATGAGCTCTAGCTACTGGGGCCTTCGACAATTTTTATTAAAAAAAGGTTTTTCTTATAAAGGATAGATTAAATGATCAAGCATACTTTTTTTAAACGAACTAAAAGAATTGTGTCTATGTTCAAGTCCGGGACTCCAATTATTTCTGCATCTCAAATTAAAAAAAAAAGATTTTTTTTAGTTTAAACAAACAGAGTACCATCGGGATTCAGGATCGTTATTCATTGATTGCTTCCTTTATCTTTAATTAAATGGAAATTGTTTTTGTTCTAAAAGAAATTTCGAACTTTTTTTTCCAACAATAATAAACAAATCGTAAAATGCGCTTTCAAGTAAATGCAATTCCACATGACGCGTAGAACAATGTTTTGTTCATTTTTTCTACATGATTAAAAGGTTAAAAGATGAATGCATTTTTTTTAACAATGGGTTCTTTTTGATATAGTATGATAATATTTGGGGAATTGCTTTAGAGCTCTAAAAACGATAACAACACCAAATGACACAAATTAAACAAAATGGATCTAATCCGAACGTCAAATCACGCATTTGCAAAGCAAGATCTGCTTTTGCACAATTGGGCAGTTTTCCATATGGAAAACTGGTCAGCTTACCACCAAAACGAAACTTGGCATATTCAACTGTAACGTGTAGTCTGTGCTCTTTTACGGGTGCGAATCCTAGAAAGAAACAACCAGCAGAAATTCTTAGTTTCAGGTGTTTGTAAACCGGTGTCTAAGAAGAATTCTGCGAATTTTGTGGTCCCAAAGAATTTCAAACAATGATTTATGGTCACGCACCGGACAAACACAAGTATCAAACGCCACAAATGGAACTGGAGCGGTGACACAGTAAGACGACCAAAGAACAACATCGCCCCTCTAGCTCTCCGCTGGCACCCACAAGGTTCTAGACGTCACGGGGCGCCAGCTAGGACATGGAGGCGTACAACCGAAGCAGAAATGCGAAAAGCCAAATATACATGGAGTGACGTCAATGTTAATGCGTATAACAAAGTTAGATTTAAGTTGATTGTTGAGGCTCTAGGCTCCACTTAGGAGGCCAAAATTCATAGTAGTAGTAATCCGAACGTTGGCCTGCTTTAGCTCGTGTCATCTCTTAGATCTGGTCTCACATACGTACGGACAGATAGTAATCACAATACCTATCGACCCGATGCTACTTTAGGTAACTTTCTGAGGTGTCCGACGGTTCCTTCTTTTTTTTATTCGTAATATAGCCTTTTCAGGCGTTCCATTTGTGGGAGTAAGCTAGCTCCTTTCTAAATTAACTTTCGACAAGTAAAAAATACGCATAGACGGACACGGTTAAATCGACTTCGATTGTCATCCTGATTATTTCGCCATAAAAAATATATATATATACTCATTTCCTTTTGCGTATTACACGCTAATTAAACTTACACAACATATCCTTTAACTTAATTTTTACAATGAAGGTATTGTCCTTTATAAACGATACCAGTAGAAAATTTATTATTTGTGGATTTTCTCACAAAAGAGAGTGGGCTGCTACCTTACAATTGTACGAAACAAAAGACCATCTGCTTTTCTTACAAGGGATAGTAAGTCTTTCGTTGGGATTGGACGTAGCTGGAACAGGCTTTAATCTTCAAAGAGTGAAGTATGAATTCTTGCGGAATGATATTTATTTATCTATTTTGTGGTCGGATAATCTTTCTTGTGCGTTGTCTTGATGAAAGACGATATTTCCTACAACCTTATGAAAAATGGTTTTAATCCCAGTTGAGATGTCTACAGCCTGGGTTTCCTTAATTGACTTGATTTTATGATTCCTGTTAATAAATTAAAAAAATCGGATAAGTGGAACAACAGTTTTATAACATATAAGCTAGATTCATCTTTGGTTTAATTTGATGTTTCATGTGTCCATGCTCAGATGATTCCATTGTCATTTTACCAATGTAGTCCCCCGTGGGGTTAGGGTCAAAGTAGAGACTTTATACTTACCACAGACATTCTAATAATTTTTTCGAATTTTGTGCAAGCCACAAAAATGTTTAATTACCAAAATGTTTTTTTCTGGCATACAAATATTTTGGGCTTACCCAAGTTACCAAAGCAAAGGTCAAAAGATATATATATATATTTTTTTAAGGATACAGAGCTCACCTCTGTTGGTTACCACCTTGAATTTATAAAATTTTGTTGGTAGCCAACAAACGCTACACTGTCATAAATACTGTGTTAATTTCAAAAAGATCTTCTAAAAACAGGTTTGTTAACAAAACCTGTTTAGATTGCAGCTACTAATGCTTGCTGAAGAGTCTTATTAAATCCTTACCGACAAGCTGGATTGTCTGAAATTTTTCTAAAACATCAAGTCTTGTTTGATATGACTTATTATAACCATTAGCCTAGTTGGCAAAAAAACAACAAACAGGCGCATTATCTTTCAGCTCGCACTCAAGAAGCTGAAATGAGCTTACTCATTATTATATCGTCTCCCAGGCACTTAAATTCATAAAGAGCACAGCAAACGTCAAGGCAAAATAAGCTGTGGTACTTGTCCAGAGCATCCAGCTAGAAAGCAAGGAGAAGAAGCTTATGAAAAAAGTAACTAGCACAGTGGAAGGAGTGGGACACAGACCGCTTAATAAATGATTTGCAGTTTAGACTGGGTCTGGCAAACTACCTGACTACTGCTTGGAAGTCTGAGTACTACCTTGTTTGCCTTAACTATTATGATATGCCGTTGTTGTGGAGACAAAAGCAAAATGCCAAATAAGCCGCATAAAAAAAAAACTTTCCTACAGTCAGAAACGGCACAAGATCCTGGTAAGGGTCGCTGGCTGAATGAGGGGTAAAGGCAGTACTAAGCTACGCAACAGAGGGTGACAGTGGCGGGTCTCCAAATGTAATTCAAAACGCGCGCAATGCTAAACCAAAGCGATTAACTAGATTTGTACCTGCTAGTTGGATTAGACCCAAAACATAAAACTTGCTGTTCCTAGTTGCCGCCTTTGTTTGCCTTCATAAGGCTTATCCTTTATTTAGATGTACCAATTGGTTTGAGTGCCACCTTTGGGTTTGTGTGCAGTCATACAACACTGTGAGTTCCAGTAATTTTCTAGACATCGATTTGAATCGCCTAAAACTTATTGTTTTGGCCAAGCTAATTAGTGCGGTTGTCGTTTATTGTGCCCTCAGTGCGACCCCTGCCTATCTGATGGTCCTGATGATTATGGCTTTGTTGTTTGCGTTTTTGTTTAATTTTTTTTGCTACTGTGCTGTCGTACTCATTATCGTGGACAGTCCTTGGAGTGCGAGTCTCCCCTGGGTGGATATCAAAATGCCATCTAAAATCATGAACAAAAAAAAGTGGACCTTAAGCTCCCGGCTGTGACTATGAAATGCGCTACACGCAACTACATGAAAACGTTTGTATGGGTTGGTCAAGGATAGCTTAGTACGAAAAAAATATGTGGATTAAGTTACCAGGTTTGTTGGCTTACTCTCTACTGGATTTTGCAAACGACAAAATTAAAATGAGAACTAGAATTAATCAATACATGTATATCTATTACAACCAAGCGCGAATGACTTCAGGTTCGCCCGTAAAAATAAACCGAACTCGAATCATTTAAAGTACACCGAATTAGAGCTAGATAGTATATTTCCGATTGCGAAAATATAAAATAAATTGGTTTTCCATGACATAATAAGGAAATAATCATCGGTTATCATCTCTAAGGTTTAGGCATTCAAACGGACGGACAGAGGAACATGACTTCTTCGAGGGGTCTGTTATAAGTTTATCCACATTTACATTGGAACTATACTTCTTCTTCTTAGCTTTTTAGTCTTTAGTGGACCATAGCTTCCGCAACAATCTCTCTCCATTTATCCATCTCAAGATAAAGGAAAGAAACTACCAGCATCCTTCTTCAAGACAAGGAGTGTCTGGGTATACCCATGGCCAGCTGTAAACTGGGAATGCGAAACTTTTTCGCTCTCTGTGCAAATAAAACGTAGAATCGGATATCGAACACGTGTAGAATATCGCGGCAAACCAGGCCGACATAATGCAGTGAAAGAACCAAAAAACTCTGCTGTCTGAATAGAGCCCAGTGCTCGCTGTTATCCGTGCCATCACGGGACACTGGTTGGTAGGAAACCACGTATCCAGGTTGAATGCTCCCCACCATGACTTCTGTAGAAGCTGTGGCGATGAAAAGGGGAGACGGTGGAACACTTCTTTGTCCTGCCCTGGTCTGAGCAGTAAAAGATTTAGGTTCCTACAGTCACACTTTCTAGACGATCTATCTCAGCTTCTGAACAGAGTCCAAAATGCCTTTTAAGGTTCATTCAGGCAGCCGGATGGCTTCCTCACCTTTCGCCGGGACTTCTCAAGTGGGGAAATGTGGTGAATTAGCTCACTCTAGCAATTCGAGCTATTTTTTCGGTGGGTATCCTTTGTGCTTTTAAAAATCTTATAACAGTTTCATGTTCTGCCGGCCGAGTCTCACGAATCTTTCATCGGAATCGATCTAGATTAGCGTAGTATGCTCTGTTCGCGGCTTGGAGATTCTTTCCCTAATTACTGATCGGGTCCTATATCTGCAGCTATCGTTATATCCAAGAATTGAGAATTCTCCTACGCTCTTAAAAAATATTCCGCCAATCGGTTAGATTGCTATAGTCAGGATTAGATCTGAATCGAGCCATATATGTTCAGTGAGTATTCTTTGTGCTTAATTGTTAGTCTCACCACAGTTTGGATGTATCGTTCTAGATTTTCTAATGCATTTACCAGCTCAGACTTAGCTTAGCGGCCAAACGCACAAATCTTAAACTTAATTATAAAAAAATTAGTACTTTTTTTATTGAAGAGATAAAGCTAGGATTCTTGTTGAAAGGATCTTTGCCTTGATCATCCAATTTGCTCGCTATTTTATTGCTTGACTTCTTCTGACATCTCTCCCAGTTGGTAGGCACAGATATTGGGAATATGATTCATTCCGGATTATTTTTCCCGTGATAGCTCTGCTGCCTTTGCGTCATATACATAGAATTAAGAAATTTGTTAATTTTATTATTCCTTTGAAAGTTTAAAATATTTAAATTGACGCACAATCTCTTGATAATTTCATGATCCAATCTAGTAATCTCTAATTTACAAAGAATATTTTTGAGCTTGTATTTTGATAGGTAATCATTTTATTGTATGAAGTATGTGTATGCCAAAATTTTTGGAACTTTTTGTTGACGTCATTCAACAGCTCTTGAGCGATGCTAATGCGACGGTTCTTTTGGTCAAAATTTAGCAATTTCGGAACAAACTTCGTGACACACGTCTCGTGTCCAAAACGTTAGAAAAATTTCATGCCACGAGCCAAGCGATATACCGACATCCTCAGCAACTTCTCTGAAAGTGATTCGACGATTTTCCAAAACAATTTTTTCACTGCTTGAACGTTTCATCAGTTGTTGACGTGTTAGGGCGTCCAGAGCGAGGCTCGTCATTGGCATCTTCCCGGCCATCTTGGAAGAGTTTGTACCACTTTTAAACATTTTTTTTACTCAGAACAGTTTCACCGTATGCTACTGTCAACATTTCAAGTGTTACGGATCACATAATTTTATTTTGTACACAAAAAAATTTGTTGATCCATATTTTTCGATAGCAAAAAATCGCCGAGTTAGCAAATCTTTTTTTAACTGAATTCAGAAAAACTTTTGCCTACCATTCTTACTTATCTTAAAGAATTTTCTTGCTTATCTCTGAACAAGATTATTATTTATCTTAAACATTCAAAAAATTTTACGCTTTTGTAAACCATATCTTGGGAAACTTTTTAGCAGAGCCCGAAAAATACGAAAATAATTTTTTTTTCACTTTATTTTTTATCAAATGCATACATAAATTTTTGTGGCCATCTTTTAGACTAAGCTTTTGCAGTTCTGACTGAAAAATTTTAAATGTTCTGGAACCATTTTGGTCGACCACAGCTGCTCCTTTTACAGTTGTTCGTTTCCTGTTTGTTCCCATTGTTGTTGTACGGCTATCACGCATTCCTGCTGGCTTGTTGGGCATTTTCTCTTCCAAGTTTTTCTTTTTTCATTCTCTTTCTACCCAATTTTTGTTCACACATTTTTCACGTTGCGCTTCGACTTTGTCTTCCTTTTTGGCTAGTATACATTCTTTTTCTCTTGTGCTTTTATTTTTGTAGCACGTTCCCCCAAAAGTATGCCTTTGTGTTTGTTGTGTTAAAAAATTTGTACACTGCGCCAAAGCTAAAAAGAAAAATAAATAAAACCAAAAAAATAACAAAAACACAAAATAAAATAAATTTTATACTAAGCCGCCTCGGCTGGCTTTTTGTTTATAGAGGGCGAGGGGGCGAGACTTGGTTCATAGTTGGAGTTGTGCGGGGTCTTTAGCTGACTGTAAAAGTTTGGCCTTGCCTGCTGCTTCTTTTTCCATATACATATATTTTTTTTATATGTTTATGCGTTGTTTGTCGTGTTGTTTATCACACACACACGCATACATAATATCCAAACGCATGGCTCCTCTTTTTGTACCCTGCATCTAAAGGACAAGTTAGTGCAAAAATATTTAGAGTGTAACACCTTGAATGAAGCTTTTTTTTACCAAATAGATCAGCAAGACAAAAGAATTCGATTCGAATTTTTACAAAATCAAAAAAACTAGGAACGTGAAACTTTAAGGCGAGGTGCTTTTATATGAGTTTTTCTCGGAACCATGTTTTTCATCAGAATTTCAAGCACAGGTCTGGATCTATTGTTCGGATTCCTTTCATTGAAAACAAGAATTCGATTCGAATTTTCCCAAAAATTAAAAGAACTAGGAACGTGAAAATTTAAAGCGAGGTGCTTTCATATGAGTTTTTCTCGGAACCATGTTTTCATCAGAATTTCAATCACAGGTCTTGATCTATTGTTCCTATTCCTTTTATTTAAAACATGATTTGGTGGCTTATATATACTTACAATATTCAATATTTTTTTTTCGAACGTTTACATTGCAGTTAATTTTTCGATAAACTTCGTTCTAATTTATTGTATCCATAAAGAATTTCATTAATTTTATTTCCTTATAAGAGACTGGAGAACTAAAATTTGGGGAAGATGTTCTGCGGTCAAAGGCAGTCAAATTATTGTACGAGGTGTGTTCAAAAAGTAAGGTGACTTAAGGAATTTCGCGGGCAACGTATTTTCGATTATCGATTTTTTTTGTTTTGTTGTGTTGGTACAATCTTCCCGAACATCTGTACCAAATTTCAAGTGAATGACATTTTTTGTTTGGTTGTGAGAGGCATAAAGGTTATAAGTCTTTTGCGTGCTCGGCGATTTTTTTTTTCGGTCTTGGCACTTCTGGCCGCTTCCATTGGGACGATTGGGCTTTTGTTTCGATATCATAACCATATACCCAGGATTCGATATTCGAAAATACGTTGCCCGCGAAATTTGAAACCTTGACCTTACTTTTTGAACACACCTCGTACAATAAAAATCGCATTTAACAATCAAATTAGAGAGTTTGGATCTCTTTTCATCATGCCAGAAAAAAATTCCCGTACTTCGTCTTCTTTTGGGAAGAACCTTACCATAAAAGAAAAGATTGTGGTCAAGACTTTTAATATAAATTACCAAAAAGACGTTTCTTTTTTTTTCCATTCATAGGGACGAATTTTAATCAACTCCTAAAATCGATTAGATTTTTCGGCTTAAATATAATTTTTTAGATTAAAATTTTGGGACTCTGCGGTCAAAGCCAGAGAAGAGCCGCCAATTGATCAGCCGCCATTTTGAATTTTGTCAGGATAAAAATGTAAAATTATTGTACAATAAAAATCGCATTTAACAATCAAATCAGAGAGTTTGGATCTGTTTGGAACAAATTTTAATCAACTCCTAAAATCTATTAGTTTTTTCGGCCTAAATATAAATACTACACTCCTATCTCTAACTCAAACCTATTCAAATAGAAATTCGAATATTGAAATTAAATATCGTACAGTGCATATTATAGTCTTTTTGTCCTGATTACCAAAAATAGTGTCTTTTTTCCATCAATGTGGACAAAGTTTAATCAACTCCTAAAATCTATTAGTTCTTAAATATAATTTTTTTTTTTTTTTGAATACTACACTCCTATCTCTAACTCAAACCTATTCTAAATATAATTTCGAATATTACATCTAAAATGCGTACAGTGTATATTATAGTCGTTTTGTCCTGCTTGTTGCTGCTTTACTTGGTTTTTTTTCCTTTTTTTTTATGTTCTCGCTGATTGCTGTGTTCCGGCGCTTTAACTTTTAGCGTCGGGATTAAGAGAGCCGGGCCGGGCCCCTGAACCCAGACTGATGTGAGACCCACTCTGCACGCGCACTTTATGAATATCATGTACATATTATTATAAATTATGTATGTGCTGCGTTTATTTATTTATATTTCATGATAGGGGTAATTGTATGCAATAAATTATGTTATAAATTAGTGCAGTTAACCCAGGTACATTTTGACAGGCACTGCAGTGCATTTACAACTGTTGTAAAAATGATTTACGTCGCATAATATGCAAATGTATGCTTGAAAAATGGGGTAAATGGAAATGTTGTAATCTAAGGGCTCACAACATTTTGCATAATCTTTGCATAAGATTATAAATTTCCTAACATACTCTGACAGGTTTACAAGAATTCGGATAACTTATTTGGAATAGGAAAATTAAAAGTAAACATTTAAATGACAATCAAAAGTTAAATCTTGTAGTTGCTTTTACAAATTAAAAGAGATTTTATGGCATAGCTTTGTCAAATGTTGAAATGGAGTTGGTTTGGACAACTAACTTTATGGTTAAAGGATAGATATAAATAGATAAACCGACATAAGGCACAAAATTCTTTAATAGCATTTGCTTTTTAATTTCAGATTTCTGCTAAAATCAAAAAGGATTTAACAAAACGGCAGCTGAAGATCTCTGATTTTGGTAAGTACTTATGTATTAAATTTTTATTTGAAGGCCTATTTAATTTACTCTCAAAATAGTTTTGCTTATATATTTGAACTTTATAATTATTTTTATAGCCTGTACTAAAAAGTAGAAACGGTATACTAGATTTGTGCAATGTATGTAAGGGTCAGAAGGAGGCGCGGCAGACCTCAAGTCCTTTATACCAAAATGTTTAGCATAACCTTGGGTAGCGATTGAGCCATGTCCGTCCGTCCGTCCGAATGAACGCCTAGATCTCGGAGACTAGATGAGCTAGAAACGCCTTACTTTACCAGCTGGTGTACATATTTCCTCAGAAATACTCCCACGCAGTAGATTTTCGTGGTTTTTGATATTTAACAGAGTGATGCGTTACGTTTTCGCGCATCTGTGTGTCAAAATTGAACAAAATCGGACAAATACAGCAAAGCCTATAGTCAAAAATATACAAACTGCGTCAATATTTGACTCTCCTAATTATGGTTACAAGGGACCTCGAATAACAATTTCTGATAAGCTGATTCATGTGGCTCTAATGAACAAATTCACATCCAAATTTTATCGATGTGGACCCCCCACCACCCCCAATCGACTTACCGTGTTTTCTCCCACACCCCTCAACATATCAACTTGAAACTTACCCAAATACTTTTATTAGCTTCTTTGACGAAACTTTCGAGTTTTATCACAATCGGTAAACATGTTCGGAACTTATAACCATTAATAACGAATTTCACCAAAAAAAAAAATTAGTTCTATTGGAAAGTTCTTGTATGCAGAAAAATTTTTCGAGAAAAAAAGTACAGGGTATTCCACTGTCGGGCACTGCCACGACTGTACCACATTTTTTATGAATATTTAGGATACTTTTTGAAAACAGCTATAGTATAAAGTCTATTCATTGCTTTTCACACAATGTTCATTTTTTTTTTAAAAAAAAGTGTTGCTTTAAGACCACTTTTTAGGTTTTTAGGTTTGTTCATTTTTAAAGCTTTTTTAGTTACTGAAATATTTAATAAAATTGGCGCCCTTACAATTGTATAATGTATAATTGTTAAGCATTTTGTAAAGTTCCACTTGTTAAGTAACTTATTCAATTGTCCTCACTTTGCTATTATATCTAAACAATTCACTTTGTAAAAATCAATTAAGTACCAGAGAATTTGACATTTTTGCAATTAGAAATGCTTTTATGCAAATTTAATTGAAAATCAAAAGCGGCTCACTTAAAAGGGAATAAAATACTGAAACGCATAAAAAAGTCTCATTTTGAAGTACCGAAGTTTCCATACACTTCATGTGGCAGTATACACAATGACAAACTTTAGCAAGGGCTGCAAAAATGAAAACAAATTTTTTTTTAAGAATTGTCTAAAATTAATAGTGATATAATTTACACAACTTGCCATAAATTGTTTAATAATAATAATGAATTAATTTTATAACATAATAATAGTAAAATATATGCAAATAGTTAAGTAGACTTTACAATTAAAAAAAAAACTATGTGAAATTTTAAAGAATTTTTATCCATTTTGTGATACAAAAAGCGGCAAAAAAAGTAAACAGAGATAATTTAAATAATGGAACTGGGCTAAACGCAATTAAAAAAAAGGAAAAAAATAAAAAATTAAAACTCAACTGATATTCCAACAAAAAGGACGTTCACGCTTAGCAAGCTGTTTTTTTTTTTTTTTTGCAGCTTTTTAACTTCTAGTGAATACCTGAAAAGGCTAATTTTGAAGTACCGAAGTTATCATACATGACATACATGACACACTGACAAATTTTAACCAGGGCTGCGAAAATGACAACAAATAGTTGTAAGACTTGCCTTAAATTAATAAAGTGGAGAAATTTATAATAGATTAATTTTATATTTTCTATATACAGTCATACCTGTTCTTGTGCGGGGGATAAGGACCGCACAAAAAAATCCGCACAAAAAAGGTTTGACTGTATAACAATTTTATATATTATACTAGCCGGCCTACTAGTTGGCCGATTCTCAGGCCTGCCCAATAAGCACACAAAATTTCTTGAGAATCGGTCTAGCCGTTTCGGAGGAGTATGTTCACACAAAAACCAATATTCACAAAAAAGCGTATATCTCACGAACCAATTCACACAAACACATCGCACAACATTCACACAACCTCTGCATTGACCTCTAACACACGCAAAAATCAGATTTTAAATTCATCGACTCGTTCATGAGAACACCCATAGCACGTAAAACATAAGTTTCTTCTTATATATAAAATTCTAGTTTCACAACATTGTAACTAACAGTTACCATACTCCTCCGAAACGGCTGGACCGATACTCATGAAATTTTGTGTGCCTCAATAAAATAAAATTTATAACGTTTATAATTTTTTTGTTTCCTTTCAACAAAAACTATTAACTAAAAAATATTAGTTAATCTGACAATGTACACAATCCCAACCTAAATTAAAAAAAAAATTGTATTGGATAATCAAATTGTTCTTTTTAGTATTTTCGTCGCAATTTTGTTATATTTTCTCAACCTTAAACAATCCTTGGACTTTCACGAACATTTCAAGACCAAAATTAGCCAAATCGGTTCAGCCGTTCGTGAATTGTGACTGTCAAATAATTAACAAATAATTTGCAATAAAATAATAATTGCGACTATAAATTGAGATGTAATCTACCCTATCTTTTAAGTTGGATCAAACTGCACACGGTGTGCAAAAATTGATTCAAATCGGTTCAGTAGTTTATGAGTTCATCGCGAACAAACAACGTGACACGTAATTTATATATATTAAGATATAACAAGTTATATATTTATAATTTAAAATAGACTTCATTGCAATTTTTTAAATTTTTAATTATAGCCATTTTGTCGTATAAAAAGCGGCAAAAAAGTAAGCAGATTAAATTAATAATGAATCTCGGCTAACCGAAATTAAAAATTGAAGAAGCAAAAAATGAACAAGTGAACTAATATTCTGAGTTTTTATGTAGCTTTTCAACTTCTTTTGAAAACCCCAATTTTGTATCAATAGAATTCATTTTAATAATGGAACTCGGCTTAACGTTATTACAAGGAAGTAGCCGAAAATGTACAACTCAAATGGTATTGTAACAAAAAGGGCATTCACGCTTAGCAATTTGAGTTTTTACGTATCTTTTGAACTTCTTGTGGATACCTTAACATTGTAAAAACAATTTAATTTTAATAATTGAACTCGGATTAACGTAATTGAAAAAAACAAGAAGCCAAAAATGAACAACTTACCTGAATTCTAACAAAAAGGGCGTTCACGCTTAGCAAATTGAGTTTTTACGCAGCCTTTGAACTGCTTGTGAATACCCCTACTGTCTTTGGTATTATTTAGTATTTTTCGTGTAATAGAAAACTTAAAAGATGCTTGTCTATTTTTATATTTATTGCTTCATTGCATTTTGCACAACAAGTGGATTTAAGAATTGAAAATGATGTACTTATTCCCTAAAGCTGCTTAATTAGAGTCCTTGGTTAGGATTAAATTGCAACTTTTCTGTTCAAATGCCCTTGTGCTCATCTGTGCCAAACTGCTTGACGAACTCATAATACAACAAAATGCTTCACGAATATGAAGTGCACTTCATAAAAAAAGAAAAACCAAATTGAATTACAAATTACATTTTAATTGCGTGTGGTTGCTTTAGTTGTAGTTGTTGTAGTTGTTGCTGGTGTTGTTTTTGTTGCACTGTTACAAAAGCCAATGCACTCGGCTTAACTCCAACAACAACAACAACTACAACTCTAACCAACTGGGATGGTTTTGGGACAGTGTGGGTGCTGGGATGGATAGTTTGAGGTTGATTGCCACCTCCGCGTTGTGTCGTTTCACGCATTTAGTTGTCGGCATGTCCCGGGCTGTCGGTTTGCCTTTGACACAGCTAAAATTAAATGAAACGTTGCCGGAAAGCGAACAGGATAAAGCGTGCGTGACGAGAGTCCGTCGTATCTGGTGCATACTACAACCGGGTTTTAACCGGGTATGCCAAAAGCGGCATGTCCGCCCAGCTGTCCATGGATGTCCGTGTTCATTTTCATTTATGTGACGCCGTTTTAGTTGCTAAAAGTTTAAGCTAAGCTGTCGCTTATGTTGGCTGTCATTGAAACTTGGAACAAAAAAACAAAAAATGGAGGTGAACATGAAAATAGAATCAAAATAAAAAATAAAAACTAAAAACGTAAAAGTAAAATGGCGCCGTAAAGTCAATTTCTAAAATTTTATGCGTCTACTCTGGTTGGTTAAGCCATCAATGGCCTGGAAATCTGCTACTGTCTGCACATGCTAGATGTATGCATTTCAGATAAAGCCCCTACAGTGCAAAATATAATTGGTTATCAGATGGACTTAGCTGCAATTTGTTCAGGGCTGGCTGCTCCTGAATTACGATAGTAGATTTAAAGGACTTTGTTTAAATATGGTTCAGAAAATAGTGATAAAATAACTAGTTTGAAGCAATGAAGCTTGTATTTTTGCTTATCAGATCTTTTTCGGAGTTTGAAAACATGTTTCATAAATGACTGCTTTGAATACTTAAAATGTTATGGATACAGTCGAACTTATTTTCCTATATCAAATTTGCACGCAATTTCAAATTATTTGCTTTGTAAGTTTTATTTGAAGATATTAGTAAGAATTTTGGTTTTGATTAATTATATTTTCTTGACATGGGAAATTCTTCTAAAAATCAAAATGGGTTACACTTCTCTAGACACGTTCGAAAAGCTTTTTAAAGACATCCGTGTCTTGTGTAAGCAAAATATAAAGAAGAGTTTGGATGTTAGTTTTTTCTTTAATTAAAGTCTATTGAAGTTACATCGGGAGTAATAATGATAATAATGATAATATCGTCAGTAATAAAAAGTCTAAAGTCCCGAAATTTTCAAAACACGTTTAATAAGTAAAAATTAGTGCAGAGGAGACTTCATATTTCAAACAAGGAACTTTAACTTTGAACACAGCATTATATAAAATAAAATTTTGCTATTTAATTGTTTTAAATACTTAATTTAAGAAATAAAATTGAATAAAAATACAATCGCAATCTTGTAGACTAGAAGAAACAACATTGGAACTGCTTCTAAAACCAAATCTTATGCTTTAAGATGAAACGTTTTATGAAAATTACGTATACGCACATATGACAATTTTTATTAATATTGGCAGCACTATTTTTATAGTTCATTTGATCTGGTTCTTTAACGAAAGATGGATAGCACTGCTGCTAATATAGATTTAATTGACTCAAGATGATTAATGAAATATGACTAAGTTCTATTTAAATTTATTTATTATAGAGTTTATCTTTTCATGTGCATTCGAATTTGCCAAGTTAACCGACGTTCTGTCATTGGCTATAATTAAAAGACAATTTGCATGGAATCTTTTTCTACCTGACATTAAATTGAGCTATAAAATGACATAACATTAAATGTATGAAAATATACAAATATAAATAGATTGACTGACTTGTGGAATAGCAATATAATTAAATTTTTGTGTATGTTCGTTCAACAAAATAACGAACAACGTCAAACAAAATCAAAAGCGAAACTTTGTGGCTTTTGTTGTCAAAAACATTCCGTTTAAAAACGAATTGTGGATTTTGGTAAACCCACCGTTAAGAATGTTTACCCGCTCCAACTTTACTCGTTGTGAGTGCAATTGAGTTGACACACATGCACACACACTCTTACACTTCAGTGAGTGTTAGCTATGCAGAAAAAAATAAATACAAATTGAATGAGTCGGCGCGCTGAACGACTGTGAAATACCCTGCACTCGTTGAAAAGTGATTGTCTGCACCAATAAAGGCATATCAAAGGAAATTGATTCACTTGAGTCTAAGCAGCAAATTGAATATTAATGAAAGAAAATGAAATACTGTGGCAGTTGAAAGGAGATGGAGTCAAACAAAATTGTTGAGAACATAAAATTTGTTCTAAAATTTGTCTCTTTCAGACTGGACCAAGTTTCAGTTTTTTTTGATTTATGAGCTTTTGATGGACGCTTATGTTGTCGCAACTAATTTGCTTTTTGAACTACTTTTCTGAAATTAAATAAAGGCATGAAGCATGGCCGAAATTGGCCATTCACTTTTAATAACACTTTAAAGTACACACTGTAAAAAAATATTTTGATACTATATAATTGCATATTGGACGAAGTTAGATTTTAATTCACAAACATATGATAAATCTTATATGGGCAACAGAAATCATTATAAAAGCTATTAACAAATATTAACCGAATGGCATATATTAATTTTCCTTTCTGAATTCAATTCTTATTCCAAAAATTAAAAATACTAGATTATTCATCAAAATCGGTAGTGCTGGAAGTAACAAGGGGACATCGATATTTTTTATTTTTATACCCTGTACCGTATGGTACAAAGGGTATATTAAGTTTGTGCATGCCGAAAATGTATGTAATATATAGAAGGAGATGAAGGAGGACGAAGGAGGTGAAAAGCGAAGTCAATATACCCATGTCCGTCTGTCAGTCCGTTTGAACGCCTAGATCTCAGAGATGGTAAGAGCTAGAATAACCAAACTTTCATATTAGATTCCATATTATTCCATAGGAGACAAGTTTAGTTTATTTTTTTGATATCGGGGATAAATTATATAGCTCCCATGGGGGTCTTTGAGACGACCTCGGCAAAAAAAAAGTTTTAGAAGGATAATTCGTTTGTTCATGAAGATATCGTAACCAAATTTGGTATTAAAAAAAAAATATTTTTTATAGTTCCCAAGCATTTTTACCAAATTTCATCAAAATCGGTTTGACTATATCATATAGCTCCCATAGGACCGATCGGCACAAAATAACTTTTATAAAGCAAAATTCGCTATATTTAGTTTTTTAATAAAGATATCGTAACCAGATTTGGCGTTTGAAATTTTGTTAAAGCACTTAAGCAATGTGGCAAATTTGAACAAACTCGGGGGTCTATATCACATAGCTCCCATAAGGCAGATCTTCCAAAAAATCAATTTTTAAACAAAATTTGTTTGTGTTTCGTTTGTTTGTTAAGATATTGGGACTAAATTTGGTATTCGTAAGTTGTATATAGTTCCTTAGCACTCGTACTAAACTTGATCAAAATCGGATGATTATACCATAGGAACGATCGATCATAAAACATTTTTTTGAATAAAAATTCTTCTGTTTTTGGTTTTTTGTGAAGGAACCGGATTTTATTGCAAGCTAGGGTAAGTAGGTATCCCAAAGTCGTCCGCGCTCGACTTTACGTTCCTACGTTATTTTTTTTTTTCCGATAGTCGATTTTGGACTTGAGATTCGACTGCTCAAAATCCATAAGGGATGCCTCTGTCACCTGTAAAGATTACACCACTTTTTTGTGTACCCTTGTGGATTGTTATTTATTATTTTTTTGCTTAGTTTTCTATGAAATATAATTAATTTTGAAATGTACAATATATTATGAAAATATAGTTATCTCTTGGTGTGTTTGCTAAGTCAATTTTATTATTTAAAAATACTTATATAACCAAAATAACGGATGGCCCACTCTGAAATAATTTAAGCATGCAAAAAATGTTGTTCAACATCTTCGATTTTCCATGATTGTTCCACGGATTGTTTTTTTGAGTCGACCTAATAGGAAAACTCGCAGAGAGCAAAATCCGTTGAATACGGTGATTGTTGGATGGTTTTTCCATACCATTTTTAGAAGTCATGTCTTTTGCGCGGTCCTTTTTTTGCATAAAATTCTGGTCTTTCGGTACCACCTTAGCGGCGACACGTCTAAAGCCCTATCTTTACCAAAATGTCTTCAACGAATCCAAAAATAATTCCCAAATCTCTAATGGTCAACAATATGCAATTGAGGTCATCCATTCTTTGATTGCCTTGATGTTTTCGTCGGTTTACGATCATTCGTGCAACTGTTTTCTTCAGAATATCGTAGCCGAAAAAGTTGTATAACATTTCCAATGTCATCGTACATTTTTTAAAACAAAATTAAATACAAATTCTTTGTTACAAATTCAATTCCATTTTTTTTTTTAATTATAAAAAATCGAAAAACACGCACAATCGCAGATGTACTCAATAAGGCGTCACTTTTACAAATGTCAAGCTATCATTCAAAGAATGTCAATGACAGATGTGCTAATTTAAGAAAAATAAGGAGACATCAAATGGTGATTCCGGGAACTTTATGATCAAGGTGGTATAGCTCAAATTTTAAATGTATGGTATTTTCCAATAAAATGTGTAACTTACGGCGAACGCGGTTAGATACCAACCTGATGCCTAAGGCGCATCGTTTGTTCAAATCTGATATCTATGATCTTCGATATCATGGTCTTCATGTCATCGATCTTGGCTCAAGTGATTTCCAAAACTATGCTAATAATTTTGGTACGATCAACCTGCTACCTGTTACAAACAAACCTATCATACCCTTGATCTTTTTGTTATAGTGTATTAATATATATACTTCATTGACTTAACAAAAAACAACAACAGAGAAAACAACAACAACAATAATAACAGTTAACAAACACACTAATAAACACACATTTACACATAAGCTCACACACATACAAAGCAAGAGCTTACAACAATAAAAACCGATTTAACACACAAAGCGTTTGAACCCAACTGCAATGCGACAAGAGTCGAGCCGAATTTTTGAACTGAACTCGAATGAACTGAACTGAACTACAGGACGCACTCCGGCCGGATGTAGACAGCAACATGGGCAGGAAAGTAGACGTGAAAGTGGACATGGTTCGACTGACTGACCAACCGAACTCTTGACAAGTCAAATTGGATGAGTTGCATGGGTCGGTTGGGTTGGATGGCTGCATGGGACATTGTGCGTTCGGTCATCGAGCTCTGATAGATAGATAGATTGTAATCCTTGTATGCTCTTTGCTGCTTTCAATTGGCTCACACATATACAGCCACACACACCCATGTATATGCAAAGTGCCGCCTGTCAATTGGCTTTGTTCAAGTGTAGAAAAGTCTATTCGTGTGTTAGTGTGTGTGAATGCGTGTTAATTTAGTTTTGTTGTCGTCGGTATGGCAGCCTGCCAAAACAATGAAAATAACAACAACAACGGCAGCAACAAGAGAGAAGAGACAACAGACAAAATGGAGAGAGAGTTGCATAGCGACTATTAGCTTGGGTATTAAATTGTTATCAAAAGTAGCTTGCAAATGCAAAAACATGAAAAACAAGTTAAGCTACAACAACAAATAGAATGAACAATACAAAAAAACTTTTCCATGACAAATATTAGAGAAGTACTTCTAGTTTAATTGCTGGTACCTGCAAAAATGATAAATGAATGGATTGTAGACAGTTTTTTCTTTTGTCAATCAATTAGTGTCAAATACTAAAACTTAATTTATACCCTGAGGAACAGACGAACTTAAGGATGACTAGATCCACTGGATAAGTTTGTAAATACATTTACATGACTAGATAATTATAATGAGCTGGATCGGAAGAATTATATTTATGTAAAAACAAAGTAATTAAATATTGCTAGGTTAGGTTAGGTTGTAGGTATAGAGGAGCTCAGATAGTGATCTGAGATCACCGCAGAGACCATGCAGGCCTCCAATTGTGTCCCTGACCTAAGTTGCAAGGAAGCGGACGACAAGGAATTGAACGATCAGGAGGAGTCAAACAAACTCAAGATATTGTAACCAAAATTGACTAACAAAAAGGTTGTGTCTCTCCGCCGTTAGTATGCATACGAACGGCGTCGTTCAGGAGACAGAATAGTCGCGACATTTTGTGCGCTTTTCCTCAGAAAATGTATTTATTGCCATGCAATATCTATTCCTCGGTCCCCTTCTAACAATAATCGCCCAGTGACCTCGATATCACAAACTTTGGTAAGCTAATTCACGTGGCTCTAATGAACAAATCCACATCGAAATTTTATTGATGCGGAACCACAACCCCCCGCAATCTATTTAACGTGTTTTCTCCCACACCCCTCAACATATCAACTTAAAACTTACCTCATCATTTTATTTTATTATTATTATTTCAAGAGCGATTCAATCTGGGAAACAATAGAGGCTCTCGATACCTTTTTAGTAAAACGATTTGTGAAGATCTTCAAAATAGTAGATTTTTAGGGCGGTCACCTTCTTATTCGAGCCTTATTCTTTCGAGCGAGTACTTGTGACACGGTCGTTAAAAAAACTCAAAATGGCTTTGTGAACTTTTTTGATATTTTCCGGCATAACCACCTCTATTGGGTGCATTACTTTAGTTTTTACGGCTAGGGCTAAAATTAGTAAACCACTTCTGAACAATTTGTCTTAGAGTTCGAAAAACACTTACCACGCTTGAACGGTGTCTTCCTCATCAAAATACAATGAAAAGTCAAAACCAAATATTTCTTCGAATCGATTGTTAACAAAAGTAGCATCACTAACTTATGACGTAAATGACAGCTTGTCATGAAGTCTTGCAGATATTTAAAAAAAAAACAAAAAATAAGGATTCATATGTAAGGGGGTTTTTGATTTGTGTGGCATTGTATACATTGTCAGATTAACTAATGTTAATGTTTAACGTGTTACGGGTGTTCTCGCGAACGCGTTGAAGAATTTCAAATATTATTTTTGCGGGTGTTAGAAGTTGTCAACAGGAGGTTTTAAGCCTATTGCGATGCGATTGTGTGTATTGGTTCGTGAGATATACGCATATAGAATATCGTGATTATAGCTCCGGGTATTGGACATTTAGTGAAGAGAGAAGCGTAGTCACAATGGGGTTGAAATATAGATTCTGTGGGGCATGAATTTAATAGAAATGCGAGCTCTTTTAAGATTACTTCAGTTCGTCTATACGTCTTTTTAGAGAGTCATGAAAGTCAATCCGAAAATCTTTTGATTGTCTAGATAAGCTAACTAGAGAATCATACGATGTTTTTAAACTTTAAGAATATTCAAAAAGTTTGTGCAGGACGACGTCTGCCAGGCTCACTAGTTATGAAATTTTTTTTGACTATTTATAACCTAGAAAGCGACGTATTTTCAGACAGATGGCAAGCTTTATTGCCTCTGATTTGTTCGGAGCATATCCGTCGTAAAGTGCTGAATAGGGTAGTAAACTGGTATCTATATATAACCCGTGGAGACACTTCCAAAGATATCTTATATATCAAAGTATGAACGAAAGTTTTGAAGAAAAATATTAAATATTTTACTATTATATATTTCACGAGTTTCGAACTGTTGCAATGATCTCAAGTCAAAGAGGCTGCTTAACTTAAGAAAGCTTATTCAAGAGAATCGTAGCAATTCTTTTCGATAAACATTTTCAAAAGTCTTCCCAAGAAACACACCATTTGCTTGTCATTTGATTAATTGCTAATGTTATTATTGTTATTGTTATCGTCGTATCATTATTCTTACCTCGGCTGTTGCAAATGTCAAAATGATTATACACTAAAATGATCTGGCAACACTAAGCAATTTGACTTTGCCGTTGAACTACGACCTCTTCGAGGAGGGATGGTGAGACCTTAAGGCCGGGCCTGACGGCGGCTATTTCGTTAACAATAAATAACGCTTGAGACAGCGCCGAGGGCTTTTGTTTTTGCCAAGCGTACTCAAGTGCCTGACGTCGACTGAGGCAGCGACGTAGTCGGCCCGTTAGCTTTGATCTGCCGTACACAAAAGCAAAGAAAAACGTGCGAAAACGCCTAGACCAAAGGAAGGGTGGCTAACATATTAACTCAAGTCAGAGTAAGGCGGCATTCTGACAGATTGATGGCGGCTACATTTTGTTGGCTGGCTGTCTTCCTGCTTAGCCAGTCAGCTAGTCATAGAGTCAACCTGGTCGACTACCTTGTTTGCTTTTCATAATGAATGTGGTGGCTTGAGCCATGGGGGAAGTTGCAGACACTGCAAATAAGCCAAGTCAAAGCATAGCGGGTAAAAACAGTTCACATATACACATACAGCTAATCAAAAAAGTCTTCAAACAGGCAACTTTTCTGAGATAATGTGTGCAGGAAAATCCGATAATTTTTTTTAGTTAGTATGCATGACATGACAGCGTTTGGGATGGCAAAATGGTCAACAAAAAAGTTTCTGTCATCGTCAGATATGGATAGGAAAAAGAAAAAATTGTGGATGAAGCAAATGAGAAAAGCATCGTAAAATGGAAAACCATTAAAAAGAAAAAAAAATTGCGCTTTCAGTTAAACAAAAACAGAAACTTTTATTTTTATTTCATTGCCAACAATTTAAAACAGGTCCACTATTGTCAGACTTGAATCCTTATGAGCAGTTTTGGCATACTAGGGGCGAAAATCAGGAGTTGTTACGTATAAACAAAGCATGGACTTAAAGATCCAATAGAGAACCAAGAAATTATAGTATTGAACAAATATCGTCAAGACACTCCAATTAATTTTGTCAAAGTAGAAGAAAATTTGAAAATTACCTTGAGCGAAGACTTTTTTGATGCACTGTACATTGAAGTTTTATGTGTGTCTATATAGATTTAGCTGAGTTACAATGTTTTGCCACCCCCAAGCGAGTTATTGATCAAATATCGCATGTTAGGAGCGACAGAGCAGACAGCCAGTAAAAGCATGTCCGGCCAAGGAGTAAAAGCCAAGAATCAGAATCAGAAATGTATGGCAACCACCACCATAAATGCCAACTAAAAATGTCATTTAAATTGTCTTTATGTACTGTTTACTATCCATGGTGGCACGTTCACAATTCCTTGCCAACTTCCTGTCATTTTAACTGTCATTTCGTTTGCTTAGCTCTGTTTTTTCTTTTCCTTTAGCGTTGCTCTTATTTTGCTCTTTGTCTCTCTTTTTTTACTTAAGAGCTTAGCTGTAAAATTGTCATTAAAATGGTAGCAAAAATAAATGGTCGTAAATTATATAACAAAATGTGGCACAAATATTTCGACTGAAAATCAAAAAAACATTTGAAACAAAACAAAAAACAAACTGTTGGACGGACGGACGCATTAACATTATAACCCGCGAGCCATGACGTTCCCTAAGGATACGCGTGCTCAGAGCTGCTCTGCACAGTGTGAAGTGAATTATTTATACGTGAAATTATTTATAGCGAGCAATTTAAATAGAAGGTTGATTTATTTTTGCAATTTTTTAAGCGACATCTTTGAAGGGAATACAAATTTGACTCAATTAGGAAAATTGATGCTATCTTTTAAGAAAATATGTATGTTTGCTTGAGTTAAAACTTCTGTTAAATTGCTAAAACAGAAGGAGTACGAAACGCGCAGAAAATTTAGGTCATTCATTTTAAATTGAGCGGAATAAAACTAAGGTAATTTTAATTAAGCAAATGGTTGACATTTTGTTGGGAAAGTGTTAGGAAATGCATTTGAAAGTCTTAGTTTTCTTGAAACACTTGCATAGTTTTATGGAAAACCAATTGGAAAAGTACAGGAACGTCGTAATCGTAATCGTTGTTGAGGGTTAGGCAAAGGCCTTTATGCACTGCGACCAGTTTGATCTATTGTGCACCTCCTTTTATTTAGAGGAAACTGACCAGCTCCTTCACAGGAAGCTCTTAAAGGTCTTCATATTTTAGTAGGTATGCAGTTAGGATTTTTTGTCTTCTGCGGCTTAGCGCCTCACAGTTTGTGATCAGCTGTTCCATTGACTCTTCCTCATCACAGCAGAATCTGCATGTGTTCGCATCCGATATACTTATTCTGTGTAGGGGTTTGTGCGAAGTGGCCTGTTAGTGCTCCAGAGAGTGTCTTTAGACTTTTCCTAGGGACAGCGTAATGTTCGCTCTTTTGGCGCTAAAGTTTAGGAATTTTTAGGAGAGGTTGAGATCATCAAGGCCATTCCAATATCCTGTGACATTTTGTCAAGTCCATTTTTTTGTCTCATGCTTTATATGGTTTTTGTTGAAGCCAAAACAGGGAGATAAGCCTATAAATAGCTTTTCCGCCCCTTTTTTTGGCGTAATGGTCCGCCTTTTCGTTACCTTCATGTCCTTCATGGCCGAGCACCCATATCAGGGAGACTTGGTTGTGACTGGCCAGTTGGTTGAGTGCATTGCTACACTCTATAAGGACTTTGGAAGTAAATGTGTAGCTCTTTAGTTCTTTGAGGACTGATTGACTATGTGAGAGTATTTTGATCTTAACTCTCTTGAGTTCTCTTTTAGATATAAGCTCCACTGTTTCCACAATTGCGTACAGTTCCGCTTGGAAAATTATGGTGTCATTGCTTAAGGTGATTGATTTGTGTGCTCTGGGGCACACTATTCCTGCTTCTACCCGTTGGAGCGTTTTTGATCCATCTGTATACTATTTCTGTGAGTCATAATATCTTATATAGAAAAATTAAATGTGCTTTAAATTTATTCGTCTGCCCATTTCCTTAAAACTGACTTTCCTTATCTTGAGTTGACTTTAGTACGCATTGAACACCTTTCTTCCTATTCATACAAAAAACGTTTTCAAACAAACTAATAACTGCTTACAAGTAAACTACATTCTAAAGACCTTCAGAACTTTAATAGAAAATGGCTTATATAGTTGAATTTTTGAGAAACTGCGTAATGGGGGATCAATACTAGGTTAGCTTAATGCAGTACTCACTTAGGCCAAGGAATCGGACCTTTGTGATAACGCTGGTTGGACCTTACACCACTACTATAGAGGTCCCTTAACAGGTGGGCCGAAAGTCTTTGGCCTGACGTACAGATGGCGGCTCCAGTTGATTATCCTTATGATTTTTCGATACTGCCAACCTTTAAATGCGTCCTGTCTAAATTTCAAGTCAATCTGTTTATAATTACCCAAGTTACTGACGTTTAAGTGACGAAACTTTTGTGTTTACAAAAATCATGGACTCAAAGCAATTTCGTGTGTTGATTTATCATTGTTTTTGGATGGGAAAAAATACCGTCACAGCCCACCAATGGCTTGAAAAGTGTTATAAGGAATCTGCACCATGAAAATCAAGTGTTAAATACTGGTTCGCTGAGTTTAGACGCGGTCGTACAGACACCGATGATGCTGAACGCTCTCGTCGTTCAAATGAGGGAGTTACGGCAGAAAACGCTTTCTCAAACCAGAAGAAAAACGACACTGAATGAAAACTTCCCAGAGAGAACAAAATCAACGAATTGGGCTTCGAATTGCTTCCCCACACACGGTATAGTCCAGATCTGGCCCCAGGGATCAGCACCTTTTCTCCCAGCTCAAAAAGATGGTCTGTGGCAGGAGGAGATGATCGCCGAAACTGAAACTCAAAACATCGGCCTACAAGACCGTTATTGAAAAGCTCGAGAAGCGGTTTAATTCTTGTATCTCTGCCCAAGGGAACTACTTTGATGAATAAATATGAATTACTGTAGAAAATTGTGTTTTTTTAAGTTAGGCCAAAGACTTTTTGACCCACCTGTTATATTATCTTAAAGTCATATTCATCCAGCATCCTAAATAAACCTCGAGAGGCTTCTTGGACTTTTTTTTTGTAAGAGCTGAGATAAGTCAGTAAAGAAATATTATATAAGAAAGTGGATCCTTGTTCTGCACAGTCCAGGACAGGAACAGAAAAGGTGCTCCACTGTATTTAGCTCTCTCTCCTCATCATCGCAGCTTCTGCGTAATTCGTGATGTGCTAATCGCATTAAATTATAATAAATGTAGACTGCCTATATTTGAGGTTATTCTGACGTGATCTTAACTACATTAGACTCGGAGCCTTTAACAATAATCTTGTTTCATCGGTTAGATAAATAGAAAGAGATCCAATTTAAAAAACAACACGAAAACCATAAACATGAGAATAAAATATTGAATATCATCATTATATATTCTTCTATTTGTTCATAGAAGCATATTTAATAAAAGATGAAAACTTTAAAAGCTTAGCATAAGAAGATCGTCGTTAGCAATCGGTATTAAATAAACGTAGAGTGACACAATTATGAAAAGGGAATCCTTTCAAAATCATTTGGAATTGGTAAAGCGTTGGTAATACCATGCTAGTTCTTTAACCTCTCCACTCCTTTTAGTTGATGTGGATTTTTAAAATTTTTACGATTGTGACGTCACAAATTGCAATGCGCAGTAAGAAATACCTGAATATTGTGTTTTGTGAAATAACAAAACCATGTAATTAGTTTTCAAATCCATTGCGAACATTTTTGATACTCATTTCTGCTGTTGTCTCTTATAGAAGCTTAAGCTTACTTTTTTGTAGATTATATGACTTTCATTTGAGCTTTGTATTCATTTGTTTGATTTGTTGAGTTCCCAGAATTTTACTTGCTCATGTTAACTTTATTTTATTCAAACGGATAGAAGCATACCAAAACTTCCGATGTACGTTATCATTTGAAATAAATAGAAGACAATAGTTATTTCTCTTAAAAAAAAAAAAAAACAAACAAAGGTATTTATAACGTTTTGCACCTTTTTCATTGCCAGCATGAGAAACTATTGTGTTTAGAAAAATGTAAAAAAATGAAATCTAAACATTGCAGCTTTGTATTGTAGCAGCACACTGTGCTCCCATCCGAAAAAGCATTAAAAAGTTTTATTGCTGCTTCTACGTCACAGCGACAGCGGCAACAGCGGTGTTAGTACGGTTGGCGGCCATATTTGTTTGGCTTCCGCTTCCGTCTTGTCGCAACGGAAGTTGGCACATTAAAAAGCGCTACACTAAGTTTCCTACACCGCCTACAGACACACACATACACAAAATTGACGCTGTTGCTGGTCGGTCGGTCGGTCGGTCTACGTCATCAACATCTACATCAAAGCCGACGTTAACGTCAACGTCAACGTCATCATTACGAGCATCGGTTGACGCGCGCTTTGGCTAGGTGTGAAGAGCCAACATGTTGCCACAATGACCCTCATTAAGTTAATGGTCAACAATGTCTAAAGCATAAATGGGAGAGAGCGTTTAAAGTTGCCGCATGCCACCTTGCCACCTTGCCAAACGCCATTTTGTTTGCCTTGTGTGTGTTTTGCGTATTCTCTTTGTCTTTTGTCATTTTGCACGTCACGCACGCATAACTTTTGGCAATTTAGCAAAATTTCATTATATTGTAATATTATTTTGTAAGTATTTTCTGTGCACATTTTAAATTGCTCTAATGGTTTTTGCCTGCTGCCTAACAAAAGACCCCAAGACAAGCATCAGCTAAATTGAGTTTGGGCGCCTTCAATTATAAAATCAATACATATACCTATTATATAAATACAATGCACTTTGATAAAGTTAATTGAATTTATTAGTTGAAACGCTAATTGTCTTAAAGTTGAAATCAAAACAAATTCAATTAGAGGCCATGGACATCAGTTGCCTCATCATCATTGCCTGGGCCTAATGTATATTAAAGCTGTCAAAGTCGAAATTTGAGGACAATCATTTTCATTGTTATGGTTTTTTCGAAGTGTTATTGGGCGTATACGTAATATGGCCAATGCAATAACCATACTAAACTGGGCACAACAGCTTGGTTTTATTTATGCGTACAGATTAGGAAAAGACGTTAGAGAAAAGTTGAGACTAAGGACAACGAATTTGGAATACTGTTTTAAAAGGTTGTGTAGTTGTGTTGGGATATTTGGTAAGGTAACTATTTGTATATTATTGTTTGGAATTTGTCCCACACACACACACCCTTTATTTCAAAGCCTTAAAGAGCAAACTTCATGGCATTTATTGCAGCTACCCCACTATTCATTGCTGTGAAGGACACAAACTCTCTAAAAGGGTATAAAAACCGCAAGTTCGAAACGTGCAATAAAATCTTGTTTTTTATAGAAAACCTAGATGAGACCAAAACAAAAAAAAAACGACAACGTTTGTAATATGAAGAATTTATTTTATTACATTTTAGTATCTATAAAATGCGTGTGCCACTTTCACACACATGTACACACACACAAACGCATGCACCACTAACACAGATACACCCTCTCATGAATTTAGCTGAGCATGAGCACGTGAGTCCTTTTACACAGATAAAGTTGCGAGTTTAGTTCGCATCCTGGACTGCCTAGCGGCACGTACGACATATCTCCGCTTCCGTAGATAAACGCATGGATATGTGTGAATAGGCGCTATAGAGCTCGATCCCTTTCTCTCTTTCCCATGTGTATATGTTTCCTTTTAACAAAATGTTTTGATTTTCATTGAAAGACAAGTCTGGTGCACAGCCAGACATACTGACGAACTGACGGACCCATAGACAGTAGGGCAAGCAAAGCAGTCAGTGGTAACAGCCAACTAATCTGTTATCCTTGCTGGTTATCTGCTCCTTGCTTCTTGCTACACATTTGTTGCTCTTGTTGTTGTTGCTGTTGATGCTGCCTTTGCATAGTGGTCCAAGTGGTGCATCTAAATAGAATAAATGAGAAACTTTGGAAAATTTTAAACTTAAATCCCAATAACCAGAATAGAAACAGGTATTCGACCATTACCGATAATCAGCAATTGCTCTGAGAAATCTTCAGCAGATGTATCATTAAGCAATGCAATATTTGTTGTCACCTGAAGTTTCTTCATATAGCGCCATAGATTCGATGATTCGTCGGCAGCCGTTTATCTTGAAATAACTGGCAGTGTTTGGCGGAAATCGCCAGACTCTTCACGGCCAATTCCTTGTGCTTCTTCAGTAATTGCATTCGCAATGTTTCGTTTCCTTCATGCATTACGGCGTTGCCGGGAAAGATTTGATCGTCTTGGTCGCGGCATTGTTAATGATGATTTAAAGAGAATACAAATTACTGATGATTATATATTTCTTACAAAATTTATATTATCAAATTCTCTAGTTAACCATAGACAAAATTACGTTCTTGAGTTATAAATAGTGTAACTAACAGCACTTTCTTTTATATATTTTCAGACAAATCGGCTTATCCGTTCCTGAGTTATAAATTGTGTAAATAATACCACACTCTTTAATATGTATAGATATTATTTTATTTTCAAGTTAAATTTTAATCCTTTGTTAACTCTAGACAAATAATTATGAAAATTACATTTTTTGGCCAATATATGACATTCCGACGTAGTGATTTTCACAGAGCTTTTCTTAGAATCTTGCTTCTAGGAATTTTTCTGACATGGACTTAAATATTTTGAATTAAAGAATTCTCCATTGTGTATTTTCAATTTATGGCTATCCATAGCCCAAAAGAATTTCAGTAAGAAAAAATAATACGTTTGGGACGTTTATCAATATTTTGAAATTTTAATAAATTCTAGTTAAATCGACTATTTCGACCACTGTGCATGCTTCAGAGTCTATGCTATGTGATTGTTTTGCTTTTTCAATTCATTTTATTTATTGAAGCATGAAAGCACATACACACATACACACACGTATATACCCAAATAGATAGACAGATAGTCCTAAAGACACAAATCTTCAAATAATGAAAGCAGAGGCGGCAACCAAATCAAAATGAGTTTAGCAATAGAAACAGCAAATGAAAGAATATTTTGCTATTTGTGGTTTTTTCAGTAGTAGAAACACAACAAAAAAAAAAAAACCAAAAGAAAAGTTTTTTGGTTTTTTTTATCCTTGTGTCAGCTTGCTCTAGAATAGAAGTAGCACAGCTGTGGGAAGTTCTCGTTGCGAATCACAATGATTTCGTTAACGAGGCCTTCAGATACTTGCATCCTTGAATATGCTCAAAGCTGTAACTACGTACACTGGTAAAAAAAGGATCACAATAAAAACGCCGTGGAACATGGATAATCAGTATACTAGCTATCGATAACTATCGTTTAAAGCAGACTTCATAAGTTCTTGTTTAGAACCCAGAATGAAAACAAATAAAGGTTTTGAAAAATGTTCTCTTTTGTACTCAAAGCTTTTTAGGTCTAGAATCCAATATTTTAAATATTGATGTCTTGAGAAAGATTGTATATCCATGTCTTTTCATTAATGTGATTCTGAAAGTTCTGGTGAAAAAGTTGGATAGTCATAAAGTATGAGTGATTCCACTTGGATGCAGTGGCAGACCAACGGGGGATTTTCGGGACCGAACCCGCAACAGATTCTACAAATAGGTTCACAGTTTTTTGCGAGCTGATATAAAGGGTTTTCAATAAGAGCGCTACATAAGTTTTGGATATCAATGAAATTATTTATTCCTGTGAAACAAGGCCGTAGCTAGGATCGTCATTAATGGGCGCTCAGCGCCCTTTCGCGCCTACCTGGCTATGGATCTACGAGGCGCCCTGCTCAGCTGAGGGGGCGCTCAGACCAGCGCCCCCTCGCACCTACCTGGCTACGGCCAAAGTACATTCGATGCCATTATGTATGGAACTCGATTTCTTTTGCATGGCCACCACGGTCACGCTTGCAACAGTTCAGACGCTGAACCCAATTTTCGACGGTTTTTAAGCATAAATCGGCCGATACTGCTGCAATTTCACGTTCGATATTCGTACGAAGTTTATCAATTGCCGCTGGCTTGTTGGCATAGACCATAGACTTGACGTAGCCCGATAGGAAATAGTCTAACGGCGTCAAATCGCAACACCGTGGCGGCCAATTAACTGGGCCATTTCGTGAGATAACACGTTCACCAAACTTGGTTTTCAATAAATCGATTGTGACATTCGCTGTGTGGCTTGTGGCGCCGTCCTGTTGAAACCACATATTGTCCAAGACCATATCATCCAATTCGGGCCAAAAATATTCGGTTATCATTGAGCTGTAGCGATTCCCATTCACAGTAACGTGCCGGTCTTGATCATCACGGAAGAAGTACGGCCCATAAGCCGCACCAAACCGTAATATTTTCGGGATGCAATGGTGACTCATGGAGTACGTGTGGATTGCTGCCTGACCAGTAACGCATATTTTGCTTATTGACAAAGCCATTCAGACAGAAATGAGCCTCACCTCTGAAGATGATTTTCGATGATAATCCTGATCATTTTCAAGTTGTTGCTCAGCCCAATTCACGAACTTACGACGCTTCTGGTGGTCAAGCGGCTTCAGTTCTTGCGTCAATTTGATCTTGTAAGGATGTAGGCCAAGATCTTTACGCGAAATTCGCCACAACGACGTGTGAGAGACTGATTTGGGTCTTCCTCAATTGATGCGCTAGCGGCAGCAATATTCTCGACCCTACGGGCACTTTTTTGTCTCACTGGCACGGGAGCTTTTTGTAGTGTGCCTGTGGATTAAAATTTGTTCACTAGACGCTCAATTGTTGAAGTGTCAGGACAATTATGACGACCATAAATGGGACGTAGCGCTCTTAAAGTTGAGGCCACTGGCTCCGAATTTCGGTAGTAAATTTTTATAATTTCGAATCGTTGTTTGAACGTATATCTTTCCATGATGAAATGGCAAACCTTGCTGAAGAGAAATGTCAAGAGAGCGAAAATAATATGGCGTCGTTTGCTTTCCCTATCGGTCTACTTTTGTAGCGTCCCTATTGAAAAACACGGTATATACACTTTAAAGGGAAAAAGCCCACAATGGTCTAATCCATGGTCAGCCCCTTTTAAGGACTTTTTGTTTTCTTAACTGACCTTGTGCATTTCCCCAGTGTATCTTTTTTCTGCAGCTTCATGCTAATTGATATTCATGTTATGCAATATGATGCGCCTTTTTCTGTACACCAGGATATTCATTCTTTGTGCGTTTCAAAATCTTGGCAGTCATTGCCAATAAATATCGAATGTACACAAATGGACAGCGCACTTGGTAAAGCAATTGAAAAGCGAGAAGCTTGAATTGGGTTTTAAACATTTCAAGATTAGGTTAATTGTAGTTACTCCATTAAGCAAAGCGGTTCAATGGTGTGGACACGGAATGTCAATTGTGGACCAAAACAGTTCATGACTTTGCTTTAGTTGAGCTCGCTCAGCAGAAAATGCCAATTCAAAACATCGACTTGTCGCTCTTTAAAATGGCTACTACAGTTGCCATAGCATACTTTTGTGCGCCATTTTGTGTTTTTATTTTTTCCTTTCTACTTCCTTTGCTTGACGTTACGATGTTTGCAATTTTGCCTTGGCATTTAATTGGCATAAAAATGAAACCAAAGCAAAATGGCAAGGAATTAAAAAAAAAAACGTAACAAACATTTTCATTAGTGTGCGGCTGCTAATTAGCGTTGTTTTAGTTGCTATTGTAAGCAATGAAAAAATAAAAGGAAAAACAAAAAGCAGAAAAAAATCGTGAAAATTGAGTTGAAATTCAATTTGCGAAATAAAAAAGTCAAGTAAAATGTTGCTGAAGAGTGAAAGACCATGAAAAAAGGCCAAGGCATGTGCAGCGCATAAGAAAAAAGAAAAACAACTGCAACAATGGCGACGGTATCCAAAGTACAACAACAAACAAAATGGACGGCAACAAAACAAATGGCGGCCAACAATCAAGTTGCTGCTTGAGCTGCTTGTTGTTGTTGTTGCGCAGCATTGTTGACACTAGCTTGCAACAACTATAGCAACAAAATGAAGTGTATCGCATTTGGGGATTGAGCTGGTTTGGTCTGACCTGGCATAGGGGATCGGAAAGTACTAGGGCAGCGCTCAAGGAGCAACAACAAGGAAGGCTACGTTAAAAATGACAACAGCCAGCAACAACTAACAACTTTGTTGCTGCTCTTTTTTTTTTTGCTGCTCCCGGCAACAAAACGTAGATTTCTTTTTTGTGCATTATAGTCCCAGAACCGTTGACGTTGTCATTGCCCTCGTTATCCAATCCCCCAATCCCGCTGTAAAGTTTTAGATTTCAACTTTTATGCCCTGCATTTCTCGGTCACTGACATTATGTGTTGCCAGTGTTGCAGTCTGTACGCCGACGCAGCTTTGTTGCAAGTTCCAAGTTGATTTCCTTTGAAATTATTTTTTTTTTTTTATCCCGGCTAGCTGCTACTGTCTTGCTGCGCCTGTTGTTGTTTTTGTTGTGGTGTGTGGCCTGCGGCAGGCTCTGTGTGACAAAAATCTGTTTTTGGTTGACTGCCTAACATTGCGCAAATGCAATGAAAACAATAACAAAAAAGGAAAACAAGAAAACAATACAGCGAAAATATGGTTGGGAGCAACGATGTTTTGTTGGTTTTATTTGTGAGCTGAAATTAAAAAATACTACAAAATATTTTCACATATTGCACAGTAGTCCATTTCCGTGAATTATGTGCTTACTTTAGTAAATCAGTTGTCTCCGCTTATCATTTATCAAGATGTCAAAAACAATCGTAACAACCTAATAAAAAGATAAATATACCGATCCATTTTGCGCGCGCCTTTTAAATCGAAATTCCCAAAAACTTTTTGATCGGTATATAGTTCCAAGTTTAGAATTTTAAGGCTAATGCTCTACCAGCTACTGCCGCAACACCGTCTTATCCTGAGTCACGTCCCGTTGGTTATGGCATTGTTCTAACGAGGGAGGCTAAAGAGCTAATAAGAAGAAAGAGTTGCCTCCGAACAAGAGCAATTCGATCTCAAGATCCTTCGGACCGAATTTTGTAGAACCGAGCAGCAAGGCAGCTACGTTACCTCTTAAGGGAACTCAGAAGTGTATTTCTTTGAGCAAAAACTGGATTCCATAGACTAAACCGTCGATGCGAACTTCTCTCAATGGAAATGCACAAAATCGTTTAAGAAACTAGACAGGACGATGTCCTGGTAGAGGATCGTTTCAGTCCTTATAAATTTGCTATGATAGAGCAGACTAGGGAGACCCACCAGAACTTTCAGAACACACTGCAGATGTCCGTGCCTATTAGCCCTATAAGGATTGAAGAAATAACTGAAGCGATTGCTGAAAAAAAAGCTCCGGCTTTTGATAGGATTTGCAATGCTACGTTGAAGGCCTTGTATACAAGAGCGCTCCTTTATATATTATTAATTTTTAATGCTATTATCAGGCTCGAAGTCTTTCGAAAGCAATCGAAACTAGCAGCGATTCTTATGATTCACAAGCCAGTAAGTTTTTTACCCTCCTGTCTAAATTATGGGAGAGGACTATTGCGAATTGGATTTCTGCCATTATAAGTAAATGAAATTTCTTCCGGATCACCAATTCGTCACAGACTGCGGTGGCTCAACAATAAGAGGAGCACCTTGCCGCTGAGATGTAAATGAGCTGTATACTTGCACTGTATTCTGCCGATATGGCTTTATGGAGTGCAGATTAAGGGATTACTGCCAAATCCAATTATAAACGCATTCAGGTATTGCAGAATCGGGTACTATGACAGATAACAAACTGTCCCTCGCACGTACGCGGTTCCGCACTCCATAAAGACAGATTGGTAGGCACACAAGCAGATACAGCGAAAGATTGCTGAGACGGTGCAGCCTGCTCGCGAGAGGACTACTCCCTGCCCGACCTTTAAGGCGGGTTAAACGGCAAGGTTTTGCGAAGACGTTGGAAAATCAGTAAGATTACCTACACTTAAATCCTTATACTGTGTTAAGGGGTTTGACTTTTATTAAATTAGCATCTATGTTAAGGTACGAAATTGATATACCTACAGGCTCTACGAGGTGTGTTTAAAAAGTATCGCAGATTTTTGAATTTTCGCGGGTTACGTATATTCGAATTTCGATTTTTTTTGTGGCGTTATGTTGGTACTCATGTCTCTCACTTATGCCGACAAGCTCGGCCATTTTGAATGTTCACTTAATTGTTGACAGCTGGCTTTGCTTACACGTGTTTTGGCTCGTCTTCGATTTTTTTTTCGTCCTATCTCAGTTTAGGGAACAAGAAAAAGTCACAGGGGGCAAGATCTGGGGAATAAAAATATTTGGTGGTTGGTTTCAATCTAAGCTCAGTTAAAGAACTTTGCTCTAAGAGTAAATAGCATGAAGTCGCCATACATTTTTATGTAATTAAGGAAACTAACTAGTTATTAGGAGTTTTTCGTTTCAAAAATCAGCATTAAAATTACATGTGTATACAGACTTCTTTGGATCAGAATGTGGTAAAAAATATTCTTAATAAAAAGCGATTTAATTTTTGATGTCTGCGTCTTTAGATTAGGTTCCATTTTCTAAAGTTTGTTTTAAAGAATTGAAAATATACTTTGAAGGGTTTGTATAAAGCAACGTTTCGACGATAATCAGCTGAAAAATTTAAAACTGCAGCTCCATTGTTTCTCTTCTTAAATTTGCTTTCCTCAAAAGCCTTCTCTCCTGTTTGTTTTTAAACCAATATTGATCAACTGTTCCACTGTGAGCCGCTATGGAACTGCGGCACCTTGAAAAAATTGTTCAGCATATTTACATATTGCCTTTGGCATAGTTTTACTTGCATTCATTTGTTTGTTTGTCGTCGTCCTCGATGTCCTCGTAGTCATTGTCGTTGTACTTGTTGTTCGAGTGCCAGCTTTTTGGCACATAAAATATTTGGCATTCAGCCGTCTGTTGTGGCTTATTTTTTGTATGGTTTTTATTTTTTATTTATACGAGGTTTTTTTTTTGTGTTTTTGGCAGTGCCTGTCGAACGAAACAATATGCTCGAAATTTCAAAAATACTTAATACTAACTGGCAGCTAACATTGTGTAGCCTAGACAGCAAAAACCCAAACCAGACCGCAGCCTTTTGTCGTCGCTTGTACTTTGTAAGCCTGGCTGTCAACGTTGTTGTTGTTGTTGTTGTACTTGGTGCATTTATGAAAGTTTTACGCCTGTTTGGCAGTCTGTTGGGAACTCAACGCCCCTCAAAAAGTTTTCCCGTGCACCAAATGTCAAGCCGGCTGGCTTTTGTATATTTATAGCACATTTTATTGCTAGTTCAATACTGTCATACGGTTTGCATTTTGGCCTGGTCGGTCGCCAAAGTGCCAATTTAGAAGCTAGCATAAAGTTCTAGCGACAGCATCAATACAGAACTGGACTCCTCTTGAAGCTTAAGCTAAGTCTGAACAGTCTGGACATAGTTGAAACTTTATAAAATTCAATTGATTTTGAGCGAAACTTTCATTGACCCAAATTGGCGCAAACAACTTCAGTAGCGTTCAACTTTATTGTTGCCGCCTGCGGCTGTAAAGAACAATTTTATAAATTTCATTATAGCTTGTGTCACTAAAGCACCAATGCAAATGCACTGGAAAAAAATTTGATGATTTTTGAACACTCTGAAGTTCTTAGAATCGAGGGTTCATCAGGAAAGCAGTTGGACCAATGCAACTAAATAATATTTATTCACGGAAAGCTTGCGTATACTCAATATTCTTAAAAATAGTTTCATTCTGCATCCACACAACACTAGCAGCGGCTTTTGTCCGCATCCTGGAAGGAAACGGATGGGGTGCTCTTAAGCCTCCCTCGTTGCAACGTTACCAACGAAGCGTAATGTTTGTTTTTGAGGGCGGTTTTGGGGTTTGGGAAGTGAAAAAAGTTTGAAGGAGCAACGTGGGGTCTGCTTGGTGGCTGTGGCAGCTTTGCGATGTTGTGTCGTGTGGCTCGGCGCATTGTCGTGCCCCCAGTTCTAGGCGATGGTTGAACGAAAGATGCCCCTTTTTTTTTAACCGTTTAGGGAACTGCATTAATAGTTTATCCCTGTGGCAGAACTTCCTTTATTCTAATCCGCTGCTTATGCGCGGAAGCACGTTTTGATGTTTGGTCATACTCAAACGTCCACTTTGTGTCCCCAGTAAAATATTTCTGACTTTCAGTACCTTTGTCAAAAAGATCACAAATACTACCGTTTGACGCGGCATGACTTGCGAACATGCAAATGTTACAGAGACGAGCAATCTACACTTTGCTACAGATTGAGACCAATTGCCGTTTTTTTTTTTTGAGTTTTCCTAAGACCCCCTAATCTACCACTAAGACTTTCATCTAACTCGGAATAAAAATCAGTCCGACTAGTTTCCGCCCTTTAAACTAAGTTACTATCTTCGCTATAGAACATAATCTAGTTGCAGTATCGCAAGCATTTTTTTTAAAGTATAAGAATGTCATTCTTAAATTGTTTTAAAATCTTAAAAAATTATAAATATTAAAAAAACAATCTTACTATAAGAATCCTTAAAATAGGCCGGACAACAATATAAAATCGTTCTAAAATTTGAATTTGAAAATTTGAACAATATTGGAACTAGATTTTATTGGGTTCGTTTTAAAGGAGATAATAACAAAAAATCGACGTTTGGTTTAAAGTCGAAGTATGCCGAAAATCTTGTTTTACGAATTTTGAAACTTATTTCTAGTCTTGTTTTATGCATTTTTGGTCTTACTCTTATTTAATTTGTTTCGTAATTAAACAATTTTATTGTTAAAATTTCATTTTGAGAATTTCTGGCTTGATTTTATTATTGTTAAACGTTTACATTTTTATTAGGCTATAACTCTAAAATTAAAATTTTATTATTTAAAGATTTTTAATGTCATTTTAAGAATTTTTTGGTCTTCCGTAAAAAGAATGAAATTAAAGAATGTTTACACTTTCAGTTAAAGTTTTATTTTTAGCCTTATACCTTACTTTTCAGCTTAAAATTTAATTAGGGCTAAAATCTAAATTTAAGATTTCTTTTATCTCAATTTCAGGCTTTTAATGTAATTAAAAAATATTTTGGTCTTGGAATGAAATTAAAAAATGCCGAAAATTTCACTTAAAATTTTATTTTTAATTAAAACTTTACATCTGGCTTGTTTTAAGTTTAAAATTTAATTAGGGTTAAAACTTACTTTTCTTTTATCTCAACTTAAGAATTTTAATCTTATTAAAAGAATTTTTGATTATAGCTTTAGAATTTTTGATTATAATTTTCGAATATTTGATTATACAGGGGTGCCACAGAAAACCAATTCGATTCAATTTCGATGCAATTGCAATTCTTGGTGCCACAGACATGGCTAACAACGGTTTTAAAACCTCTCATAGTCATGTATGTGGCACCAAGAATTGGAATTGTATCGAAATTGAATCGAATTGGTTTTTTAAAACCCTTGTTAGCCATGTCTGTGGCACCAAGAATTGGAATTGAAATCGAATTGGTTTTCTGTGGCACCCCTGATAATTTTAGAATTTTTGGTTGAATATTTTGCTCTTTTATTTATGTCAAGAAGAGAATTTTTGGGTTATTATTTAAGTATTTTTCTTAATTCAAGAATTTGTATCGTATTTCAAGATTTTGTTGGTCTTTTTTTTTAAATAAAATCAAGAATGCAAAAATCTTAGTCTTATTTTATTTTATCAGGTAATGGAAGCTGTTAAATAATTTTATTCAATAAAGTTTTTGTAGTTACTATGAGACTGCAGGATGTTACTATATGTCGAGAATTTCGGTTGTATTATACAGAGGATCGTATTATTAAGGGGAAGACCGGTTTAGGAGGCCGAGATTTTGTTGTTTTTCGTATATTTTTTACATAGGGAAAGCATAAACAGAATTTTGTTTAAATTCGGGAGTATTTTATTCATGTTTTCAAGTAGACTTAAGAATTTTTTCAAGTAATTTCCGCTGGAAATAGTGTCGTAAGATCGTACTATCCATGGACGATGGCCATCGGAGTATTTTGCTGGTGGCCATTCCTGTGGTAGCAATTTTCACCTGTAATCATCACACTTTTTTTTTTGTTGTTAGCAATACATTCCCAAGAATATGAACATGATTGTGTAAAAAAAAAATAATTAAAAATTGTATTTTTTTGAGGGGTTTGAAGACAATGTTATGCTTTTATACCATATTTCTTCACCGTTTTTGCATGAGGAAACATATTTTTAGTAATCGTATAATATCAGAATTATTCATCTTGATTTGAATCGAATAAAGAATGTTCACACCAAATTTCAGAACGATTGGTCAATAACTTTTCAAGCTAGAATGGCCACAAGTTCAAAAAAAAGTCGTTTCGAGTAAAACGCGTTCGAAACTACCGCGTGCTTCGACTCCGGACCTACGGGCGGTTATTTAAGTCATCATAGCATTGGAAATAATGCGAATTTTGCTTTTAAATTTTGACCACATATTCTTGACTAGTTATACGAACAATTTATGCAATAAAAAAAGGGGGAGCTCGGTCTCTAGTATGCGGACTCTGGATACCTGTCAACCTCCAGTTTTAATCCTTGACTTCCCACGGCATCTCGGGCTATCCCGTGGGCGACATCCCCGCCCCGAATATTCAATACATATATGGGTACTTCAAATGATTCTGTTGAGTTTGATGACACTCTAAACGCATCATCACAAGAGGAAGTCTGCACGACGACTTCTAGTTGTACGGCTACGGCTGATGTGCCGCAAACAGCAACCCCCCCTAGTAGTGCTGTTAGGCATACAAAAGGTACTCGGGTTTAACCACCTGAATCTGTTCAGGTAAAACCTGTACTTATTCAACCGAAAGGACCGCGTGTTCATCGATAGCTCGAGGTTTCGGCTTTTTTGATCGGTCTAAATTGGTTTTCCCCCTTAAGTAGGGCTAGAATTGGTACAGTTCAATATTCTTTAAACACAGAGATAGAAATAAGGTATAGTAAGGTGCATTTTTTAAAATATATTTTGGTAATTCAAACGATGTTTACCAAATTTTTCAAAATCAAATCTTAATCTTATTCACAAATACGGCATTATTTTTTGTGAATTCAATTTTTCTTTGTCTCTCCCTAAAAAATCGATGTGCGTCAATATATTATTGAGCTATGATCCATGAATTTTTTACGACTAAGCACTTGCCCGCCTTAAAAAAGTGATTTATTTAAGTGCACACGTTTTTTGTTTCAGTGTACATATTGAGCTGTACTATATTGTATCTAGTATAGTCATAATGCAAAAAGTTTCGCTGCAGGCTTTGTGTGCAAACTTTTAGCGCTTGATAAAAGAGAACGAACAAAAAAAAAATTTTATCAATATGTGTAGCAAAAACAACACTCAAAGAAAGAGTTTGCCACAAAAAGGAAAAAGAAAAGAAATAATGCTTAGTTGACAAACTTTTGTTATAAAACAATTTTTCAATTTTTTTTCCTAAGTTTTTTTTTTGTTCAAGTTGTACGTGTATAAAATTTTTTTGTTCGCTAAAAATCTCACGACTTTGCTGCAATTTAATTTGATGTATGGAACGTGTGTGTGAGTGTGAGTGTGTGTGTGTGTGACTGCACTATCAATAGTATTGGTATTGGTCAGTAAAATCTCGACGCAGTTCCGTTTGCAATTCGCAAACATTTTCCGGTCAATTTGTTCAAAGCAAAGCCTTTGAAATTGTGAGCTGGGTTGAAACTATGGCATCGACTAGGTTTGAGTCTGGACTAGCTTCGATTAACTTTTGGCTTCAAAAAGTTTGCCGTTTTGTAAATAACACAAACCCTAGGCACACACACACGCATAAGTACACATATACATATACACACACATGTACAAATAGACCAAAAGTTTAAAGTTTTCGGGTTTTCATTGGTGTTTGCTATGTCTGCTTATAACTTATGAGTGTTATCTATACCGCAAGCAGTGGGTCACAGTCTATACTCCAAAGGACACACAGCTGTCCCTTGGCTGCTCTCCGTATCTATCTATGTATATGACTATTTGCCACTTTATTACAACATGGCCGACTCGAAGTTTGGCAAATGATGTTGGTCTCTTTGGTTGGCCAGACTGTTTGCTATTTAGATTGTTGGTCTTGTAAACTCTCGGAAACTCATAAATGTGTCTAGTATAAAAGCTTTAAATTCTTTTCATAAAATATTTCACACAATTTAATTAAAATGTTATTTTTTTACGAAAAAAAAAGTATAGAATATGCACGTACATTAAAATTGTTTACAAGCCAATAAAATATTATATAGTGTTAAATAAACAAGAAAACAAAAAACGATTAAATCGCGGTTTTGTGGTAAATAAAATGCATATATTGGCATTAAATTTAACGTTTACGTCATATCAAATTATTCATACGTCAAATTAACATGAATTTTTAAACCATTATTAAAACAATTTAAATATTTTTTTTCTTTTGCAGTTTATCCGTGGTGCAAACTTTAACGCCAATAAATTCGCCATTGCTTTTAAAATCAAGGTAAATAAAAACCATAATAGTATTTTTTAAGTCAAGCTTTTGCCTGATAAGCTTTCAATGAGGCATTTTCTTTGACATTTATCGGAATAAGCTTATTATTAAATGGTAGTTAAAAATCTGTAAACAACTTTTAAAGTCTTTATTCATTCGAAACTTAAATTCGAGAGCGGAAAAGTGCTTAGATACTCAAATTCCCAAAAGAATTCCCCAAATAATTTTTATTTTTCGGGATTCTAAGAGACCTTTATGTGACCTTTATAGTAAAGATTTAGTTAAAATTTGGCGCATTGATTAGGACCTCTAAAAAACTAGTAAAAAGCTTAAATATTATTCCCTTGCAAACTTTAATGCTCCAGTTTCTTCACTTGTGGAAGAAAGTTTTCTAAATCTTTTCTTTCGGTGTGCAAAATTTTAGCCCTGTAAAGAAATCACTCAGTGAGTCTGACTAAGTCAGTTCCAACAGTTCTACTATATAGTATATACCTACATGGTTTTAATATTATGTGGGTCAATTTCACATGCTTGAAATAAGTTGGAATTCTAGGAGAGCCACTGCCTCTGGCTGATGAATTACGCTGCTTGCCCTGCTTTGTTCGCAAGCGATTTATTTATGTCATAAAGTTATTATATATATATCTATGGTTGAAGAAATTTTTTACTGCTTGCAACTGCACTTCAATGCAACAACAACACAACAAAAACAAGTGATAAGAGTAAAAAGGCAGTACCCGACAGTGGAATACCCTGTAACTATTTTAGGAGAAAAATGTTATTTATGATCAGTTTTTAGTGATAGCTTGAGAGATGAGGGCGTATTCCAGAAAAAGGGGTTTCGGAAGCAAGCTTACGAGGGTCATTGCTAATTTCTTGGATCTTTTTAATATTAATGGCACCAGGAATTTCCACCTAAAACTTTCGAAAGAGAATTATTTTTTGCTTATTCCAAAAAATAAGAAGAATTATACGGAAATTAGTTGAAAAAAGAGATCAGTACCGATTTTTTTAAAATTAATTTGGAATCTGCTGCCGTGTTTTTCAGCTAAAGACTTTTTTCACTCTATACCTTTTTCTCTCTCTCTTCTAGACTTTTTTTCTCTCTAGACTTTTTTCTCTCTGGACTTTTTTTTTCTCTAGACTTTTTTCTCTGTAAACTTTTTTTTCTCTGTAGGCTTTTTTCTCTCTAGACTTTTTTTCTCTCTAGATTTCTTCTCTCTGGAGACTTTTTTCTCTCTAGACCCTTTTTCTCTCTAGACTTTTTTCTCTAGACTTTTTTCTCTAGACTTTTTTTCTCTAGACTTTTTTTTTCTCTAGACTTTTTTTTCTCTAGACTTTTTTTCTCTAGACTTTATTCTCTCTAAACTTTTTTTTTTTACTTTACACCCCGAAAACCGAATTAAGGGCATTTTAAAGAATCACAATCAACTGGGATTTTCATGTGATCCGGACCGGCAGCTTAGAGATGAGCTCGGTTACCCCACTTTCTCTAGACTAAATAGGGCTTTTCACATTTGAAGATTCTGGTTGTCTTTCAGGTGAAACCGTCCATTGAGGACTGCTTCTTGTGTTACTTAGATTGGCCGCAAAATAAAATTAAACCTTGAAAATTTTCGGGTCGTGCTGTATTACGACTTCCGACGTGAACCATTTCGACAAAAGAGAAGGTGAAAAACTGAGTTCAATTTTTGCTGATAATTTGGATACTATAATCGCGGTCGTCTGGTTATATTCATCGTGTTGTCGTTATAACGTGAAATTAGCACCTCCAAACCCTCTGTGCTGGCTGCAGTAGCAGGGGGATTGACCAATAATTGTTGGGTACCCCTTGGAGACATGTTTCCATTATTGTTTTGTTCCATGTTATTCTGATATCTTTTATGAGAATCAGTGAGTGATAGACTCAAAAATTCTTTAGTTGGAAGCCGCCCTTGATATGGGGAAACAGACGCTTACCTGATGGCAATTTGGTTGCCAAAAACCATCAGTGTTTGTTGTGGAATGCTCTTAGCTTTAGGACTCTTCCTCGATCTTACCGGCTAGGGTGGCCCTACCTATAACTATGGTACCGCCGGCATCTCTCTTGGATTCATCGCCCTTAATGAGCCACCTCACCACAACAAGGTGGCAATCCCCGATAGGCTCTATGCTCCAATTATGAGCTCAGAATTCGTAGTAGTAGTGGTAATCGCGGTCGGACGAATTTGTTGAAAATCGGGCGTAATTGCAAGACCCGTTCACGAAATTATAAGGAATAAATAAATCGTAATGTGAGAAAATTTGTTCACATCAGGAAAAATACTTTTCGAAAACTTTCTTAACTTCAACAGATGTATTTTTATTGCTAGGTCCAACTTATAATTACTTATAATTAGTGACCCCCGTATAGTGGAATATTCTCACAGTTGGTAAAAGAGGGGTTCTAAAAAAAGTCTGACCGAATATTTTCGCAGCATTCCTCAAGCGTAGGTCGCAGATAAATGCTGTGAAGTTCTTCTCCAACATTTAGTATTTCTATCGCCGCTGATCTCCTAGATCTCGTTGCTATTATCCCAGCATTTGTGGGACACAAATCTTCGATACCCTTAAGCCTAAGTGTATATATAGTGTATAATAAAAATCAACTATCATATCGTACTTTTCATGTTGTCAAAGTTTGCAGCAATTTTTCACGGTTTTGATGAGAACGAGAGTTATAACAACAACAACAAAAAATAGGAGAAAAATTGGTCAGAAAAATGCGTGGCGTTGAATATTTTTCATAACAAAAATTGGAGTTTTAAAATTGTTTCGAGGTTGCGGAAAATGCAAGTTGAATGTTAGTGGCAAATTTTGCAATCTCGCCACAAACCATCAACAATTTGCCCGTTTTTCTCGGTCTCCGCTGGGAAATGTTTGTTGGGGTCCCCTTTTTGTAGTTGTTAGTAGTTTGTTGGGTGTTATTATGAATTATATGGCTCAGCTGCTGTTGAAAATTGTTTATTGTTATTGTTGTTGTCGTTGCTGTTGCAAGTTTAATTATGGTAGATTTTGTACATTAGATAAAATGAATTATTATTATTTGCATTTTGCATTAATTATAACTAAAACATACGAGTGGTCAGTTAGTTGCTTTAAAAGGCAAAACAAATTTTTTTGTTTTTGCTAATTTGTTGTTGGTTGTCGTCATGAATAATTATGTCCTACAGCTTATGGGCACTTTGTTGTTTCATTTATTTTTATTTTATTTTTAGTTTTGTTTTGGCTTTCCATTTTTGGCCGTAATTAAGCCATAGTTGGCTGTATATGTAAAACCAACAAGTTGGAAAGGCATTTTGTAAATATAAAACATACTAAATAAACATAAATTTAATAAGCTTATTTAAATGCAAATGCAGAAAGTGCATTGGTCAAGATAAAGTTATCTGAAATCTATTGAAAATTAGAGTAAATAATACGAAGGCCATTAACGAGTACATATTTACTCGGTATATATACATGTATGTATGTATATTAACTGTTAGGGCTTAAAAGTACATTAGACTTTTAATTAACGAGTTTTTAAGCTAGTTTTGGGTATTTAGTGTATTGCGTTGTAACCGTTGCGGTTTAAGCCTAGGTTTTTTATGAAAAATCGTTCCACTGAACTTCATGTTTTTAGCCAGTTATTGGCATCTTCTACTTCTTTACTGGCTTCTTCTTCTTGCTCTGCTATTCTACCAGTGGAGCATAGGACCTCACCTTAACTGGCCTGTACAACCGTAAAGGGTGTCAGATTGTTGCTACATTATTCCTGCGAGCACTTCTGCATTCGCCTTCGCCGCCATTTGATGACATCAAGGGCTGACAGAGCTACAGTCACTTGGTCGAGCCAACTCAGGCGTGATTTCTGCATCCATATGAAGTATTTGACCCAGGTAGCGAAGTCTCTCTTCTGTGATCTTCGACTCCCAGTGGAGCATAAGGTTTAAGGCATAGCGAAGTCGCTTAACTTCAATGTAAATGGGATCGAAGATCTTGCGAAGTGTCACGACTATGCTACCGTCCAGGCCTCTGCACTATTAAAGATGACTTTAAGGATGAGTGTACTATAGTGACTCAAGTAACACATGCTGGCAAGATGCATTCTTCGTTTTATCTCCCGGCTGACATGACAACCAGATCTTTCCGGATTTTATTTAACGTGGTATGTTCCTTTGCAGGATTAAAACCACGGCGTTCAAATATGCAACTTGAGTGTACATATAGCACAATGAGTCTGGATTAATGCGCCAAATCAGCCGACTCTGATATTTCTTTTGTGCCGATTTGAAAGCATGTTGTCGGGCATGAAATTCCACCTTGGTGAGGGGCGAAATGTAGCTATCATCTCTTGTGCTTTATGGCTAGCAGCACCCGGTTGAGATCGCAACACCACGCCGAGCCAAGCTGTTTCTACCCGCGGTTCGGGTTTCAACCACTGCCACCACGATACCCCCACAAGGGGGCCGACCTCAATGAGTATGGTTGAACGTATACTCAACCCTTGGTACCGAAATTAAGGGCTCGGTTTGCCCTCCCTTTCAGTCCCGACAGACTCGGATTTGGGGAACCCCGCCAGTTTTCCTCAAGTAACGTTTTATCTCCCGGCTGACATTGGTGTTTGTTACCACAGTGCCAAGATAATCAAATTCATTCCCTGACTTAACGCTATAGTTCCCTGCAGTCAACTGAGAATCAGCCACGATTCTTAGCTGGGTCTTGCCCCCGTTTACCCCTGGACCCATTTTAATTGATTCTCTTGCAATAGCATCAAAATGGTCATCGGTGTATCCAAGGAGTTAGACACATCTGCTGGTTAATATTGTACTCGTCAGATGCACAGCAGCCTTTCTTATAATGCACCTCATTGAAGATTGACGAGGGTACAAGAAGGCGAACCGCTTTGTTGGGTATCAAAGGTGTCGGAGAGGCCATTTTCGACTTTGGATTGATTGATTTTGATTTTCATGGGATTTGGCGCAGTTTTGAAGAGTTGGATGGAGGATTTACCAGGGCGGAAACAGCATTGATAAGGCACAATCAGTACACACAGTTATTGGCAGACCCGACAAGGGAGGGGAAACGGGCGATTCGCTCCGGATCCGTAGTTTTCTCAGGGACCCGGTGAAATTACTGTCGAACTCTCGAGATTCAAGCTAAAATGGCATAATAAAGGGGCCATTACATTTTCTCCCCGGGCACGATTTTCTCTCTGCGATCCTGGTTATTGCTATCGATTTCATTCAAAATCATAGCACCGGGAGATGTTTTACTTTTATGCTCCCCCAAACATTTTTAAGTAGATTATTATGTATTGCCTTTTCTATTCTATGCTTTAATTTAACGCCAAAATTGAATGAAAATTGGGAAGAACCCACATGTAGTGTATAGTTTTTCGGGATTATATTCGGCAGACTTGTCCTTCCTTTTTTTCCTTAACAAACTCTTCTGTTTGCTCATTCGATGATTTACATCATAGAAATACTATTGGAAAGGTTTATACGCTAAGGTCAGGTGTGGCCGATACTGAAAATCCCTGTACCATCCGTCGTATTATAAGGAAACTAACTATCTGCATATACATATATGCTATGTCTATATAAATACCAGAGGTCTGAAAATACCGGGTTGATGTCAGTTGTTCGAAAGCTAAGGCTTATCTCCGAAGTATTTTGCTGCGTAGATTCCGAATCCGGGGACTATCACTTTAGGATTTTTTAAGTTATGTGCCCGAAAGACTGAATTTTTTTCCATCTTACTTTTGAGGTTATGCTTAGGGAACTACAAATTTTTGTGGTTCCAGTTGCTTCATTTAGGACCACCAGAGAGTACTAAAATATATACAGGCGAAATAACTCAAATTTTGTTTTTCCGATTAAAGATTGTTCGCCAGATGGGAACGCTTGGTGCAAAAGCATATGCAAACATTGTGTTTCCGTCCCCATCCGGCGCGTAATCTTTTGGAAAGTTTAACTCAAGAGAGAAATTTCGCCTCTATATATTTTAGTGCTCTCTGGGACCACTCTAACCCTTTTATTTAAGAGTTCAAGAGATCAAATATTTTTGTTTGCAAAGTTATGAAATATATTCCTTCGACGTCATTTCACAGGTCTGCAAATACCGGGGTCATGACAGTTGTAGGAAAGGTAAGAATTGATCCAAATGCCAAATTGAGTTTTCTTAAATTTTCGCTTTTGGTGATTCAATATTTCGACATTTATAAGGTGTAATTATAATTAATAACCATATACTAAATAGACGCTTCATACCTTAAGTTGGGTATACAATACGTACCCGTTTACTAAAAATACTAATTACCTCAATAACAAAAGATTTCTGCGTGGGTTTGCCTACTTCTTCTTGTTTTTCTTCAACTTTGCGCTCTCAAATTTATAAATTTTTGCGTCAAAACAATCTTCATTCTCACTCTTATAAACACTCAAAATTCTTCAAGATTGTTGTTTGTTTTTGACGTCATTGTTTTGGAATCTCGAGGAAAACAGTTGGTCTAAGAAATTTGCGCGCTCTGTGCCACAAAGTGCTTACAAAGTAGTCAGTCAGTCCGTCCGTCAGTTGTCGGTTT